>PVLD010008076.1:0-86742 GCA_004027595.1 Dinomys branickii | reverse complement strand
TCCAAATTCAAAGACCCAATCCAGAAATGGGCATCTGAGATGAATACACAATTCTCAGACAAAGAAATACAAATGGCAAATAAATATATGAGAAAATGTTCCACATCCTTAGTCATTCAAGAAATGCAAATAAAAACAACATGGAGATTTCATCTCACCCCAGTAAGACTGGCCAGTATGAAAAAGTCATCCAATAACAAATGCTGCCGAGGCTGTGGAGATATAGGGACTCTATTACACTGCTGGTGGGAATGCAGACTGGTGCAACCACTGTGGAGAGCCGTTTGGAGATTTCTCAGCAATCTAGAGTTTCCATTTAAACCAGCTATTCCCTTTCTGGGTATTTTCCCAGAAGATCGGAAAACATCATATCACTCTGATATATGTGCACCCATGTTTATAGCAGCGCAATTTGTAATAGCTAAAATGTGGAAGCAACCCAAGTGTCCATCCACAGAAGACTGGATTAAAAAACTGTGGCATTTTTATATAATGGAATATTATTCAGCTATAAAGAAAGACACTTTTGGGGACTTTGTAGGCAAGTGGTCAAAACTGGAGTCCATACTTATAAGTGAAATAAATCAGCGGTACATGAGCACGCAACGTATTGTATCACTGGTGTACGAACCTGAGGGTGGGAATATAAACTAAGAGACATGAAGGAAATCTGTTCAAAAGCAAAGAACAGATGGGACGAGGGAAAGGAGAAAAGAAAGAGGCAAAAATGTATGCATGTATATATGTATATACATATGTGCAGGAGGGCTAACATGGTTCTACTATTGTATTATATCACTTAATGCTAAGGAATAGTTGATGACAGGTTATTCGATCAATCTTGTATGTCTGTATGTGTTATCCTGCGCACACACTTTGAAGATATAAATTTGCAAAGGAGCAACTACTGTTGGTTTTCTGATGCTTTGTCTATAATTCAATTCTTATCTTACAGTTATTGTACTATTTGTTCCTCTTTGTTAATGCTTTCCAGGTTCTTTTTTTTTTCTGTTGTTGAGATGATTAATTGTTTGACCAATTTCGCATGTCTGTATCTGTGTTCATGAATATACAGTTCAAAGATATCAATAGGTAAAGCAACAACCATTGTTGAGTCCATGTCACCTTGTCTGTAAATCAGTTTTGATTGTACTATTTCTTATGCTACTTTGTGTCTGTTTGTTAATATGTTTTTGTGCTTTTACTTTTAAAAGAAAAAAAGAAGAAGAAGAAACAGTCTTCACATAAGTAATCTAAAACTTTACTCCTATTCCTTTTACTGATCAGTTAAGGGAATATGTAATTCCTTTCTAAGGAAGGCACAAGAATATGCAGTCATCAAAATGAACATCTTGCTGGATATGGGGCCTGCTCCCTTTTCCCAGTACCTCTGGACTTCCTTAGTGGGCATCCCCACTCCAAGTAGATGTTTGGGACCAACTATAAGACTATATAGATGAGCTAAAAAAGAATTGAATGGTTCATAGCTTACCACACCATTACGAGGTAGCTGAGGGGCCTATCAACTATACTCTTAATGGTCTTGGCCATAATAAATTTTTTTTCTAACAATGCCACTGAAGCCTCTCTAAAGATTCTACTACAAGCCCTGTTAAATAAAAGTAAGGATCCAATCCTTAGGGCCCAAAACCATAGATATCATGATGGTTCTTTTCAGATATGGGATGGTTATCTATGATTAATCCCCACTGCGGGACATCTTAGTAGTAAGGTTCCCTTATGTTGGGGTCAAAAGAATCACTCCTATTCTCATTGGTGAAACTCTACTAAATACTTGGCATGGATGAACCCTGGATGATTTATACACACGGTACCTTTACAAGCTGAAGACTGGTTTGCAACAAACTGGTTTAATCACTCTGGGACTAGACAGGAAGCCTGCAATGGCACGCATTGGTCCTGTGGAATTAATTTGTGGCCGTGGCTACCTCTTGGATGGATACGAAGAAGCACACTGGGATTTGCATGGTTACAGGGCAGAAATGTCAAAAGCACTGACAAACCTGCAAACTTTGCCCTGCCTATAGCTTTGATGGTCTAGAAGTGTGTTTCACTGGTATGATTATTTGGTTCCTATCTTCATCACTTCCCTAGGGTTCCAGTATGTCGTGCAACCCACTGAGGCCTGAACTAACTATACTCAGTGGGCCTTAGATAATTCTATGGCTGGTCTCTCTCTCCTGAATGAAAAAGTAACATTAATTAGGCAGGCCATTCCCCAAAATCAGATGTCAATTGATAGTCTTACAGCAGCACAAATGTGTACATGTACAGTTACAAAAGCTGAATATTGCGTGTACATTCCTGATCCTTCTAATATCTTAATAGCTGTTCAAGATATTAGATGACAGGTTAATGTTATGTCAGATTCTAAAATTCCACAGACCTTCTCCTTATCCTCTTTATGAAAAGCTATTACTGATTCCTCCTGGTAGAAAATCTTATTGGCTATATTCATAATTATCCTGTTGATTTTATCATTTGGCACATGTATACTTAACTTTCTGTGGCCTTGCCTTCTCCAGACTTGATGCTGTACATCTCCCCAAGATGAGAACACCTTGAATCTATCAAGGGTTTTTAGATGGAGCCTCTGTGGAGTATCTGTGACTGCCGATCACAACTACAACCTTCTTCAGCTAGAAGTAGCCAGATTGGTTTTTGATTCTTGTCCCTTGCCCTCTTGTTAAGGGCATTTCTTCAGGTGTGGAGGGGGAGTATCATATAGAGTTAAATTAGGTTGGTGTAGTGCAGGCAGTCAGATGGGGCTGGGCCCTGGTGAGGTCAATGCAGAAGACAACTGTGACTGGAGGTATATTCACTGAAGGCTGGTATCCAAGTAAAAGAGGAAATATTTGCCATCATACTTCCCTTAGGGATGAACTGGCAGTGACGGATACTCTAAGGAGGACCAAACCTCCTTACCCTACTCCTTCCAGGAAAGTTCTTGTCTGTCCCATGTGCACGTACTATGTGACTTGGTTTTCCATTTGATCTTCATTTAATCAATGTTACCCAGGCAACTATAATTGTCCCGTTCTTATTGGTTGACCATAGTTTTTCCCCACCTCACATGCACCCTATGATTTGCCACTGGATCACTATTACCTGAGTGATTATACTTGTAGTTCTGTAGTTGTAGTTGTAGTTCTGTCCCACCTTAAGCCTGCCTCACCTCATGCCTTTACTCAGTGAGACAATCTTGAAAATCGGGGTTGGTGGGCAACCTACTTCCCAGGCCCCCTTCTGTCCCTCTCAGACAGAAGCTTTCTTTCTCTCTATAAATTCTTCCTACTCTTAAAAAAATGTGCAGTTGCTGAAATTATTGGTAATGCAAAATTTGGTACCACTTCATTAATGGACAACTATCAACAGGAAAATATCAAAAAAGTTCATGCATAATCTATCTTTTTAACCCTCTTTAACTTCTTGTTGACAAAATATACCTATCATGGCCTGTTTTCAGCAGATTTGCAAGGGCTAGGTGCTCTTTCCTCTGAAGCAAAGTAAATAATGTATTCCCCATGCAGCTAGCTACACTTGCAGTATTACCTGCAGACTAAGTCTCACAACATATAGGCAAACCTGAGAAAGTAAATCCGTATTTTATTTTTAGAGAAAAAATTAAGAGACTTCAATTTGCTATCAAGTAAAAAAAGGCTTTTCCAATCTACTATGTACTACTGGGAAATCAGGATTTTATGTATTTTTAATACAATGTATTCCCATTAAGATATTTTCTTTAAAAAAAGGTATTTTCTTTGACTGTATATCGTGTACTAGGTGAGCCCTAAAAAAGAAGTATGTTAGGGAGTGACTTAAACCCATTATATTCAGGTGATATTTTCAGGTTTTCATTAATGATAATACTGGCAAATGAATTAGTTTCCAGGGAAATATAGGGAGTCTCATCTTCATGAATGGTCAGAGTTTTAACGCCCTGTGTTACCAGCATGTACCTTTAATAACAAGCCACAAAAAGCAAATGTAGAAGATAATAAAGTACTTTAAATTAAACTTTCCTGGACTAATAGGTTGCAGAATTCAGCCTCAAGGGTACTCCTAGATTCAGATCATCTTGAAAGGACAAGTACTGTTGGATAGGTCTACAAAATTCATGAGTTTATAAGTAAAAATAATAGAAAGGACTCTCGAAAAACACGGATATTATTCAGTAAAAAGATATGTTCAATTGGAGATATTTTAGTGATCTTATTATGTTTGTGATTTGGATATTTATTTTCCCCAGAGTAACACAATACAAGGTACAGCACGATAGCAATAAAAGAATATTTTTCTAAACTTTAACTTACTCTTCATTTAGTGCATTCAGTTTTGTAAATGACTGACAGTATCACCTCTGGTGATATAAATACCATTTGTTTATTAAATGGCAGATCTCTAAGAATGACAGGTTACTGCATTCCCATCCCTCACACTGATTATCCCTTAATAATTTCAACCTATTTTTATCCCCTATATTTAAAATTTTGCTATCTACAAACATTTATAGTGAGACAAAAGCCTTTTGTTGTTTTTCGAAATACTTATCATTTGCTCATCACGCTGTAATTTATTTCACTTTGAAAACACTGTAAGAAGTGCTTCTTAAATGATTACTGAGCACCCGGTAATAGGTAAATTTTTATATAGGTGATAGAAAATAATGTGCATAAAAGAGTTTTGCTTAGAAATTAACTAGGAGTTTTCAAAGAAGGATGTATTGTTTCTTTCTCAAAATCTAGACTTTGATCACTAAGATTTTATATGAGTAGTAGGATAATATAATACAGTGATTAAGGCTAAATATCTTTGAATCAGAGAACCTTGATGTATATTCTACACCGATACCTATTAACTGATTCTCCAATTTCTTATTTTCTCCAAATTGTTTCCTCTTTTAAAACTGAGAAAAAAATTGCAAAACAAAATGATTCCTGTAAAATATTGAAAACTATGCTTTGTGTGGTATTGAATAAATGCCTTAATTTGTAATCAGGTCATATGTTTTCATAACTGCATAAAGATAACAAGTAATATTATCCAATATTACATCTCAACTCATTGCTGAAATGTGTCAGTGTGCTGAATTCTAGGACTCTGAAAGTAATAAAATTAACGTTTAATAAGTGTATTATTAAAATAGATCTTGTTGAGGCGTTTCTTCCTCTAAACACATAAGAACTTAAAAACATATTTACAATGAAACATTAATGAAATCAAGTTTTTTTCCCAAAACGTTACCTGTGATCACAGCCTGGCAAAGCAACAGCAAGGGAGCAAATACAGCTAAGGCCAATTAGAGAACTATTGCAAAATTCTCGCACACAGGTGGTGGCATATTGTGCTCTTAGTGAATGGAGTAAAAATATTTCAGAAAAATGCATGATATAAATTGACTAAACTTGGTAATAAATGAATGAGGATAATTAAGGATAGGAGATGTCAGTTGCAATACCTAGTTTTCTGACACTAAAGTGAGATGGATGGTGTTGCCATTATAATAGCATCAATAATAATTAATAATGATTTTAATATATTTGGAAAGTTCTTGTTCACTTAAGGGCTGAGCAATCATTTCACTGATCCTACTGAGGTTATATGGATCTTTTAGAAATGTAACTCATGATTTAAAATGTGCTAGAAGAGGAAACAGTTGAATGTTGATGAGGTTAAAAGATGTTATTTTTTTCAATACTTTCTGGTTATAAAAATTGAAAAGGTCAAGATGCGTTGGGCATAAGTCCTACTTTTGCTTAAGGCATAACATCAGAGATCTTATTCATGTTCTTTATTAAACAATTAGGCAGATTGAAGCAATGGTTTTCAGATTACCAGACTTTTGTCAAGGTTAGTGGTTTCCAGAAGACAAAACACAGTACAAACAAGATGAAGTGTATCAGTGCTGAGCTTACAGAACGCAGTGAGTTTCCAGGTGGAGCAGGAGAGTGAACCTAAGCAGCATTCAGTCACTTTCTGACTAAAAAGATAGGTGATTGGAGTCAGAGAATGCAGAGTACCTGAAGTTTCCTGAACTCTAATAAACTTAGAAAATAATTAACATATCAAAAGTAATCTTTCATTCTTTGTTAATAGACTAGAAGAATGAGACCAAATAAATACAAATCAAAATAATAAAATAATCCAGCCAATTTAATATAAAGCAAATTAATTTCAAAGACAATAAATTGCAAAACTTCTAGTCTAACTGATAAGGAAGAAAAGGTGATGAGATAAATTGTAATATCAGGATTTAGAGAATTGAAATAGATTCTGTATATATTAAAATGTGTTAATGTATATATGAAATGCATTCTGTATATGTTAAAAGATTATATATATTAATATACTATCATATTAAGATGATAATAAAAGAATGTTGTAAACAACAATATTGTAATGAGTTCATTGACTGAAAAGAAATAAGGAAAATTTTGAAAATATAAATGTCACCAAGGAACAAATAAAGAAATGAGTTGACCTATATGAATTAAAGAATTAGATGTAGACAATCAAAATTCCTCCCATAAAAACCAAGGCCTGCACTGATCCTCTGATTTATTCTGATAAGCTTTACAGGAATTATATAATATCATTCTTCATAATTTTCTTCATAATATTGAGAAAACATTATAACCCATGCTGTGGGAAATTTCCCTGCTCTAAAATCATTTAAATATTTAGCATAGGATAAAACTATAGTTCAATTTTTTTTTCTGGGAAAAAGTCAAACATTCTAGTCAAAATATAAGTAAATTAAACCCCAAAATGCAAGAAGTATTAATAAAAATAGGGTTAATTCTAAGAATTCAAGGTGGGTTTGACATTTAAAGACAAATTAATGTAATCCACCATGTTAATAGACTAATGAAAATCCATAGTATCATTTCAACACAGAAAAAAATTGGAAAAATCTACATTCTATTCCCTTCCCCAAATTTAGTTTGAGCACTGGAAATACATTTTAGAAGGTGATTTTGATTTTTGCTCTATTCCAGAGACAATTATCAAGTGTATATTAGTCACATAATCATTCATGTGAAGTCAAAGCATTTTTTAAAGAGTTAAGATGTGTCATATACCAATTCCCTGCAAGGGATGAGTCATTGTTCACTGTAAACACACCAATAAAAAATTTACAAATCTAAAATCTAGAAGAATATTTTTATAAAAAATTACAGAGAAAACAACCTACATACTTTTGAGTTAGAAAAGATTTATTGGATATAAAATAAGAAACACAATCTTTTAAAGAATATATAGATTAATGTAACTTTTTCAAAATTTAAAATGTGTACAAGTTTAGCTTATGATGGAACACCTGATTACAAAACACAAGCCCTTGGGTTCCATCTTGAGACAAAAGCAAAACAAGAGAAAGGAGGGGGAGGAGGAGGGGAAAAACAGAAGCACATCTGCGTGTCCCCATTTGCCTAATAAGAATTAAAACATGTAATTGTACCAAGTACTGGCAGACCTCCTTATACAAATCAAAACTGAAAACCAGTAGAGTATCCACCAACTGAGAAAACTGTGGTATGTGTCTCCAGGGGATGATTACACAAAATTAACGAGGAGTGAGGATTGTCAAAATACCTATGCTGAGGGAAGTAACCAGAGCCAACATTTTGTGAGTCTCTTTCCATCACTTCTAGAAAATGGAATTTAAGCTTCAGCTAAAGAAAGCAGTGATAGCTGTGGATAAAATGAACAGACACCAGTAAGAAGGAAGGAATAGTAAGGGCATGAGGGAAATTTAGAATCAGAGTTATGTCAGTAATTCTGAATTTGTTGGTAGTTTCCTATCTATAAATAATGGTAAAATTCATGAAGTTTGTTACTTTTAGTGTGTACCCTTCTTATTTAACTGGAAAATGCTTTTAAATTTAATTGATTCTGTTCATTAGGAGACATCATGAAGTCAGTGGAAATAAGGAAAAAGGCAGAAATTAGTGGGTTTGGTCAATCAATGCTAAGTGGCATCTTCACTGTGATGATTTCCTCCTGGAGTTAGAGGTGTGCATTGGCTGCCTGTAGGCAAAGGGCAGCACTGAGGATTTCAGACCATATAGATTAAAGAATTGTTAACAATGGTGGGTAACTGTGAGTAACTAGAAGAGGAACAAAGGGAAAGAAAAATGGTTATTTGGACACAATAGTTCCATTAACATTTTATTCTGTGTTGGTTTCCTAGAGAATTTATGCTGAAGCTTTAAATCTGCTGGTCTTTTGTAGAGCTGAGGGAATGTTGTGATTGTGTGCTTGCCTAGTGTTGATCCCCTCAGGAGCTACATGATGCCATTTTTCTCACAACATTTTTCCTATTATAATTTAAAATGCTTATTCAAAGTGTACAAAAAAAAGTATTTTAAGTCACATAAACTCAATAAAAATTATGGTATATTTTATGCAAATTATATAGGTCCTGAAGATTCAAATTAATCAAATATGTATCTCAGATGCTGGCTTAATCATATCAGTAAGAGTATTTAAGTTAGTTACAATAGGTGCAGTAGATCAAAAGTCCTTTTCATTGATCTTTAAGGGGTGGGCACAGCATATGTTAACTTCTCTTTCTTGTATCTTTTAATACTATAAATGAGATAGGAGACAGTTTTAATAACAGTTTTAGAAAGTAATTAAAGTGCCAAAAGGAGTGTTACATTTCTTATTAATAGACGAGGAGGATAAAGCCAAATAAATACAAAGCAAAATACTAAAATAATGAAGCCAATGAAATTAAATGTAAATTCATTTCAATGACAATAAATTTAAAAACAATAAAAATATTTCAGGCAAACAAGTGGCAGTATAAGACTTACTTCTGCATATTTTCTTGCAAACGTGCATGTGTAAGATGTTCTCTAGATGCCTTGAGTTTACACAGTAAGTGCTGTAGCTCCTACTTCTGTGCACTAAAAGTGTATCTTGAAAGTGTACCCTAAAACTCCAAGACAGTTCCTTTCATCTGAAAAGTTTGTGTTGTGCGGTTTCCCCATTGACTTAATTATCCCTTTCCTTTGAATCCAAATATATCTTAGGGAGCAAAGCAGGAAAATAGCCAAAGTTCCTGACCCCTCTCACGAAAATAATTAGCAATTTCCATCAGCAGGGAAGACCGTGTCAGTAACCAACTTAGATCTTTCTTGAGGCTTGTGATGCAGTTATGTCTAGAAAGCTGTTTCTGTGTCACACCGGTCTGCAGAGCAAACATTATTGCCATATCTATTTATATGAACTGCTCTTCCCAACAGGACAAACCAAAAAGAAGCCAAGAATACAGCAAAGAACGCAAAACTTCTGGCGTTCTACAAATGGGTAGAAGTGACCACCGGGAAAATATGTCATTCGGACAGCTCTTTTAGGTCTTGACCTAGAAGAATTTGTTATCTCAGGGCCCCATAAACAGTAGTGCCTGGAGTTGAATGAGCCAGCATTGGTACAGGGATGAAAAATGAGAGAAAAATCATTGAGATATGAGAGAGTACTGTAATATATAAAAGAAGAGCGAGAAGACGAAAAGAGATTGCTTAGAATAAATCAGAAAATAGTGTAAAAGGGGGAAATTCAAATCCAAAAGCAAAGAACACAAAAGGATGTCCATCCACAGGAAAGTGCAAGCCCAGTGAAATTAACTGTACTTTTCACAGCTTGCACCTTGCTTCAGTCAAAGTATTCTCATAAATCACTCTCCCTAATTCCTATATTTAATTATTTGGAGGCAAGTAGTTCTTACTCAAAGTTTGTTCTCAGGCAAGCTCAGAAAATACCAATAAGTAAGCCTGATAGTCAGATGGACATACTAACCTAAATACACTATATCCTACCTCAGTTAGTGTGCCGGGTAGAAAACAGAAGTCACCTTAAGTAAAAGAACTTAGTATTAGATTTAAGTGTTTAAAATATTATTGGAGAGTGCAAAGGAGCCATTTCTACACTGAGACTCCAGATCAGCCTTAAGAGCAACCCAGACATGCCTCACTCTGAAGCCTGCCAGGTTTAGGGCAGGCCTTAACTCCTCCTGTGCTACCAAGGACTTGATTGCCAGAGAGCTGCAATGACAAAGAAGACTGAAACCTAGAAGTAAGTGTACGGGCAAGGGGTGCTCTTTACAGACTCTAAGAAGGAGTGACGGATCCCCTTGCAGGAGCACTGGACCTTCCTGAAGGTTAGGGATGTGCAGAGTGGAAGGAACAGGGCCTTTCTTGGCTATGCCTTCCAATCTCATTGGCATGTATTTAAAAAGAAAATACAATCTCTATCTAACAAGCTAGGTGCAAAGGAGTTTGGCCAGTTTGAGGCTCACTATTTTCAGGTCTTCAGTGTAGGATATGTAAAGTAGAAAATGAGAGAGCCTCTAGGCGTGGTGGCGCACACATGTAATCCCAGCACTTGGAAGGCTGAGGCGGGGGGAATATTATAAGTTTGAGGCCAGCCTGGGCTACAAGGTGAACTCAAGGCCAGCCTGAACTGCATGGTGAGACCCTGTCTCAAAAAGACAAAAAAAAAAAAGAGAAAGAAATTGAAAGAGCCAATCAATACATATATATATATATATATATATATATATATATATAATTTTTATCTTCTAAATTTGTATCTGTTCATTAAATTTCTGACAGGAGAGAGTAAACATCCCGTGTTTCAATCCTATGTGTTGTAAATGTGCATAGTTCTCCTGATGAATTAAATGTCATTGTTTTTCAGGCAGTATCTGTGGGCCTCAGGGGGTGATGACACAATACAGATGGATGGCACAGAGTATCCTGTAATTTTTGTTTCATTACATTTCTGCCATCCTATGATAATATTATACAACTCAAAAGGCATTTGAGCTTGTACATGTGAATATTATTATACCTGAAAATTTAGCTAAATAGGAAAGAATGATTTTCAAATTTACTGATTTTAATAATAAATTTATCTCAAATCTCATATGAAACAGGCTGGATGATTTGAAAATACTGAATGAATATTACACTTTTTCGTATTTGCTTAACTTTTCTACTTAAGACATTTTAATAGGATGTACTCATAATTGAAATAAATTGGACCCACATGTGTAAACATTATATTGTCTCCCTAATGTAAGAGTCTGAAAGATTAAATAAAACCCAAAAGGTACAACAGATATTGTGAAAGGGGAGGGCGATTGCTCAAAGAGGAGGAACAACTGGGATGAAGGAAAGGAGAAAAAGAAAGAAAGAAGGAAAAAACATATATCTATGGCATAACTCTACTGCTGATTGAAAGGAATAGTCAATGCTTAAATTTTTTTACCAAGTTTGTGTTTTTGTTTGCTTCTATCTGGTAATCTGAACAACTAATTTGAAGACAACAACATGCAATATAACAACCACTGGTGAATTCCTCTCATCCTGTTTCATGAAACTCTACATTGTTTCTAATGGTTTTTCATTACTTTTTATTCTCCTTAATGGTTTGATGAGTCTTGCATTCTTATATCTGGTAATCTGAGCAACTTTCATTGAAGATAACAATATGTAATATAACAACCACTGTTAATTTCTATCCCTTTGTTTTGAAACCCTGTACCATTTTTATTGTTTTTGCTTTTTTATCTATGTTGCTGTTATTTTGTTATTTTTCTCTTTAAAATAAAAAAGAAAATTCACTAGTAAAGTTTATGCAAATTAATCATAAACAGTGCAAAAGAAAATATGGGTCCTCAGTGAATTGTCTGGTTTCACTTCTGTTTCTTTCTTTACAAAAGAAAATTTAAAGCAGCATTTATTGTATAGGATTCATTACTTCCGGGTCCTGCAGTCAGCCTCCTCAAAGTTGTTTTCTCGTAATCAGTTCCTTTCACTGTTGCTGTTTGGCTTCTTCCTAATTCATCCAGACAACACTCTTTTGAATTGATTTTATTTTATATAATATCATTGTATTACTTATATTTATACATATTATTGGAGTATCATGTAATGTTTTGATGCATATGTATGTATGGCTCAATCTTCAAATTATTTTAACTATATCTGTTTAAAAATTACTTTATGGTGAAAACTTTCAAAATCGTTTCTTTTGACTTTTGAAATATGCACCACATTTTTTGGCTAGAGGACCCGTGTGTTCAGTAACCCATCAAAAAGTCTTACTCCTATCAACCTGTAATTTATCACCCTTTGGTCCACAATTCTACCTAGTCTCCCTGGAGTCTAAAAGCACTGTTTTACCCTTGACTTTATGAGATGGCCTTTTAAAAATTCCACATGTGAATGAGAACAGGTGGTGTTTGTGGCTAGCTTAAACTGATTGAGATCATAACCTCCAGTTCCATCTTTATGGTTGTAAATGACAGCATGTCATTCTTTTAGGGGGCTAAATACTGTCCCACACTTGGTATATACACACCGCAATTTCTCTGTCTGTTCATGAGTCATGGAGGACATTTTGTTTCATGTATTGGCTGGGATGAATAATGCTGAAGGCAGCATGTGATTGCCAAGGTCGCTTCAGCAGAGCAACTTCATTTCTTTAGAAATGGATCCAGCAGTGGAATTGCTATGTCACATACTTAGTCCTTCTATTTTTAAGCCTTTGAGGCACCTCCTTACTGTTTTCCATAACGAATATCTTACTTTACAGTCCTACCAAGCGTGTGCAAGGCTTCCCTTTTCTCTACATAATAGTCAGCACTTTCTGTCTTCACTCGTTTTATATCAGCCATCATTACGGTGTGATGCATTATCATTGTGAATTTCATTTTCACTTCCCTGGAGATTAGAGACATAGAGGGTTTTCTGACTATATCTCTTGACCACTTATATGTTGTCTGCAGGGGAGAGTCTATTTAGACCTATCGCCCATTTTTAACTGGTTATTTATATATTTTTGAGTTTCTAGCATACTCTGGATACCCACCCAAGACAGACATAGAGCTTGCAAATGTTTTACCATATTCTTTAGCTTGCTCTTTAGCTCACCTGATTTTCCTTACCACATTGACAAATTCATCCTAAAGCACAGTTTGAAATCTCTCATTTATTT
The DNA here is from genome assembly GCA_004027595.1 of Dinomys branickii. Taxonomy (NCBI): domain Eukaryota; kingdom Metazoa; phylum Chordata; class Mammalia; order Rodentia; family Dinomyidae; genus Dinomys; species Dinomys branickii. The sequence continues at coordinate 73,710 of PVLD010008076.1, read as the reverse complement.
CCACATTCAGTTTTTCACCACTTTTAATGTCTCTTACCTCCTCTTGCCAAGCCCCATAACACTCTCTCGCCCACTTTTCTGCTATAGAATTGACTTTATAGCATTTAAAATGTTGCGACTATGCCATTTCCTTCATTGCCCACCTTCCCGTACTTACAATTTCTCAGGTGACCCTTTCCCAGAATGCCTGTCTTCTCCACTTCCTGACACTGACCTGTGTTGATCCTTCACAAATCAAGTTTAACACTTACTTTAGGTTTATTTTAACATCGTCCTCATTTATTGTTCCCTAAAATTTTGCACAGATTGTTTTCTTCTGACAGTATCAGTCGTTCTTGCTTAACTCCTATTTGTGACCCGACCTGTGGTACCTTATAAGTCTGTAGGGTGCTACCTATTACCAGATATGCTGAGGAGATACTAAGTCACTGTTGACTATCACATGCACTTATGCGTTGGGCTAGAGAAAAAATGTTTCCTATTTATCGGAAACAGAAATGTATCTGATAATTCAGTCTTCATTCTATTTCAATTCTGACATCCTACAAAGATTAGCTTGGGGCCATTATACATCTTTTAACCTTGAAATAATTTCTGCTTAAGTTTTTTATTACTACTTCACATAATATATTCATACACTTCTGAATGTTCATTATGAATCACTTCCAAGTTTTCAAACTCATGGAAAAATTTCGTGGAGGTTGACAGAACTCACTGCAAAACTGGCTTTGAAATAGCAACTCATAAACTATGTATTTGTGTATGTGTTTTTAATAATTATATCTGCTTCTCACACATATTAAATTAATTAATATTTTTCACTTGTATAATAATAGATTGAGTCAAACAATTTTCAAGATATAAGACAATTCTTAAGAAAGCTAAACATAAATAAATAAGTGACTTTTAAATTAGGATCATTGATGAAAGGGAAAAGAGATTCCCAATACACACACAAGCACACATCCATGGATGTTAATTTATACATGTAGAAAACCTGATTTTACATAATGATATAAAATTGTAGATAATAAATTATAATTTTAGTATTACTTTCTTTCTTGTTTTTGGCGGGGGTACTAGACATTAAGCCCAAGAAGCAGTGAGCTACTTTTTCGTTTCTTTTTATTTTTTATTTTATTTATTTATTTTTTTATGTTGAAAGAAGATCTTGCTAAGTTGCACAGACTGGCCTCAAACTTGTGATCCTCCTCCCTTGGTTCAGAATATAGGCAGGTGCTACCATCCTCAACTTAGATTTTCTTTATACAGAATGTTATGGAAATTTAAAATATGTTAAGGTATAATATAGTGAGAGAATCAGAATTGTACTGTAGTTCACTTAGACTGTAGAAAGCCATTTGTCAAGAAGAGCTTGGAGTAAAGCATTACAGGTCCTGGTACAAAACAGCTTCCAACCAAGATTGATGCATCCTGACAAAATATCCTTCAAATTTAATGGAGAAAAAAAGTACTTCCATGGCAAAGAACAACTGAATAATTTTATGGGTGCCACACCAACTTTACAAAGAGTACTAAAAGATATTCTAGACAGAGAAAAAATTGACCACAATTTCAAGAACAACAACAGAAAGGAACCCTCAAGCAGAGCAAGTAATTAAACAGGTAGAAAAAGTAGGAAATGAAGAGCAAGTAAATGATATAACAATGATAAACTAGCACATACCAGCTGTAACCATCAATGTAAATGGTCTCAATTCACCAGTCAAGAGAAACAGGACTGGCAGAGTGGATTAAGAAACGAAATCCAAAAGTATGCTGTACAAAGGAAACATATTTTACTCAAAAAGAAATCCATGGACTAAGGGTCAAAGGATGGACATCAATTCTCCATGCAACAGGAACCCAGAAAAAAGCAGATGTAGCTATTATGTTTGCAGAAAATGTAAACTTCAAACAGAAAACAATCAAAAGAAATAAACAAGTTCGCTGCATACTTGTTAGGGGAAAACTGCAAGAGGAAGAGATAACAATCATAAACATATATGCACCAAATATCAGGGCCCCAGACAAATCTTAATGAACATGAAAACCTAAATAATAACATTATTGGGGGACCTCACCACCACTTTGACACAAAGAGATAGGTCAGCTGGACAAAAAAGTCAGCAAAGAAATAACAGATCTGAACCAAATCTGTGAACAAATGGACTTAGTGCATATATACAGTGTTCCACTCCACAGCATCGGAATACACATTTTTCTCGGCTGCACATGGGACCTTATCTAAAGTAGACCACATTCTAGCCCATAGAGCATACCTTCCTCAATGCAAAAGAATTGAAATTGTTCCATGCATATTATCTGAGCATACTGCAATGAAATTGGAACTTAATGACAAAAGGAACTCCAAAAATTCCAGAAACACTTGGAAATTAAACAACAGCCTCCTGAACAACAAATGGGTCACAGAAGAAATTAAAATATACCTACAAACAAATGAAAATGTACATACAACATACCAGAATCTGTGGGATGAAATGAAAGCAGTCCTCAGAGGAAAATTTATAGTGATGAACTCACACATAACAAAAATAGAAAGAGAACATAATGCTGCACCTGAAACTTTTAGAAAAAGAAGAGCCAGTCAAGCCCAAAGCCCAAAGAAGGGAGGAGATTATAAAGATCTGGGCAGAAATTAATGCAATTGCAATGAAGAAAACCCTACAAAAAATAAATGAATCAAAGAGTTGGTTCTTTGAAAGAATAAATAAAACTGAAAAAACCCTATCCAACCTCATCAAAAAAAAAAAAAAGAAAAAAACTCAAATTCATGCAATAGAGAATGAAAAAGATGAAATCACTATATATCCTGCAGAATTCAAAAGATCATTAAAACTTGCTTTGAAAAACTTTACTCTGGAAGGATAGAAAACTCAAAAGAAATGAACAGATTCCTAGATATGTACACATTACCAAATTTGAATCAAGAAGATATAAAAATCCTGAACAACACAATATCAATTAATGAGATTGAAAATGTGATTAAAAATTTACTGACAAAAAAAGCCCAGGCACTAATGGATTCACAGCAGAATTTTACAAGAAATTCAGAGAAGATTTAATACCAACACTCCTCAAACTCTTCAATAAAATTGGAAAGGAAGCAATTCTCCAGAACTCATTTTTGGAGGCAAGTATCATACTGACAGCAAAACCAGAAAAAGACGTAACCAAGAAAGAGAACTATAGGACAAACTCCCTAGTGAATATAGATGCAAAGATACTCAACAAAATAGTAGCAAATAGAATGCAGGAAATCATCAAGAAAATCATACACAATGACCAACTTGGATTCATTCCAGGAATGCAAGGGTGGTTTAGTATTCACAAATCAATTAATGTTATACACCATATCAGTAGATCCAAAGACAAAACACACATGATTATCTCAATAGATGCAGAAAAAGCTTTTGGCAAAGTCCAACACCCATTCATGATAAAAACACTACAGAAAATAGGAATAGATGATCTTTACCTCAATCTGATCAAAGCCATCTATGACAAAGCAACAGTCAACATCATACTAAATGGACAAAAACTGAAAGCTTTCACTTTAAAGACAGGAATAAGACATGGATGTCCACTGTCACCAATACTATTCAACATAGTTCTGTAAGCATTAGCCAGAGCAATTAGACACGGGAGGGAAACAAAAGGGATAATGATAGGAAAGGAAGAAGTAAAACTATCACTATTTGCAGATAACAAAATACTTTACATGGATGATCCCAAAAACTGCACCAGAAGTCTCAAATTAATCAACAAATTCAGTAGTATAACTGAATGTAAAGTGAACCATCAAAATTCAATAGCATTCCTATACAAAAACAACAAACAGACCAAGAGAAATTAAGGAAACCACACCTTTCACAATAGCATCCTAGAAATTGAAATATTTAGGAATCAATCTAACAAAAGAAGTAAAAGACCTATTCATTGAAAACTATTGTACTCTGAAAAAAGAGATAGAAGAGGATTTCAATACATGGAAAAATCTTCCTTGCTCATGATTGGGAAAAACCAACATTGTGAAAATGGCCATACTACCAAAATTGTTGTACAAATTCAATGCAATTTCCATTACAATATCATTAGCATACCTCATAAATCTAAAATTCATCCGGACCCAGAAGAGACGCAGAATAGCAAAAGTAATCCTGGATAAGAAAGACAAGTCAGGCAGAATCACAGTCCCTGACCTGAAATTATACTACAAAGGTACTAAAATAAAATCAATCTGGCACTGGCTAAAAAACAGACCACAGGATCAATGGAACACACTGGAAAATGCAGCCACAACCACAAACACACTTGGCCATGTAATCTTTGACAAAGGGACCAAACAAACTCGCTGAAAGAAAACCAGCCTCCTTAATAAATGGCGCTGGAAAAATTGGCTTGCCACCTGCTGAAGACTGAAAATAGACCCAACTCTATCACCATGCACCAAACTCATGTCAAAATGGGTCACAGATCTCAATATTAAAACAGAAACACTAAATCTATTGGAAGAGAAAGTAGGTAAAACTCTTAAAGACATAGGGGTAGACGGAGAATTCATGAACAAAAATGAAACTACACGGAAAAAACCTCAAAGAATCAACAACTTGGATCACATCCTACTGAAAAGTTTTTGCACATCTAAAGAAATCACTGGCAGAGTAAAAAGAAAACCCACAAATTGGGAAAAAATTTAGCTGACTGTACCTTGACAAAGCTCTTCTATCTAGAACATATAAATAATTAAATACATCAGCTTCCATCAAATTCAAAGACCCAATCCAAAAATGGGCATTTGAGATGAATACACACTTCTCAGATAAAGTAATACAAATGGTGAGTGAATACGTGAGAAAATGATCAATATCATTAATCATTCAAGAAATGCAAATTAAAACAACATTGAGATTTCACCCCTGTAAGAATGGCTATCATTAAGGAATCAATCAATAACAAATACTGGCAAGGCTGTGGAGAAATAGGAACTCTTCTCCACTGCTGGTGGGAACACATACTGGTGAAACCACTATGGAGATCAGTTTGGAGATTCTTCAGCATACTAGGTCTGGAGGTCCCATTCAACCTAGCTATTCCCCTTCTGGGTATTTTCCCAAAGATCTGAAAACATCATATGTCAGTGATATATGTGCAACCATATTTATAGCAGTACAATTTGCCTTTAAATTGTGGAAGCAACCCAGATGTCCAGCCACTGAGGAATGTATAAAAAGTTCTGGTACTTTTATATAGCAGAATATTATTCATCTATAAAGAAAGATAAACTTAAAGATTTTACAGGTAAATGGTCACAACTAGAGACCATACTCATAAGTGAAATAAATCAGATCTGTGTGTGTAAGCAACATATAGTCTCACTAATGTAAGAACCTGAAAGAATGAAGAAAAATTAGGGGGTGTGATAGGCATTGTGGAATGAAAGGAAACTGCTCAAAAGTAAAGAGCAACTGGGCTGAGGGAAAAGAGAATAGAAAGAAGGGGAAATTATATATATATACAGAAAAGCTAACATAGTTGTACTACTGACTTCTATTGCTTTACTGAACAGAACAGTTAATGATTAATTATTTGATCAATCTTGCATGTCTGTATTTTTTTCCTGAGAAACTACTTTGAAGGTATCAATATGTAATAGCACAATCATTGTTAATTTCCTATCACCTTGTCTGAAATTCAGTATTGCTTGTATTGTTCTTATGCTATTTTGTAAAGGGATGTATATTTATTAATGTTCTCCTCCTTTTATTTTCAAAATAAATTTAAAAAATATCCAGAGAAAAATACAAAGAAAGTCATTTGTATAGAAGAATATTGAATGAAAACCTAAAGAGATTTAAGTACCTGATGAAAGCAGACGTTCGTTCCCTGGAATATTCATCTAGGTACTGAGATAAATTTGGTAGCTTAACATTTGATGCTGGACAGCATTGAAAACGAGAGATTTAGTCTCTAGTCGAGACCATGCTCACAAGTGAAATAAACTGGGTACTCATGTGCAGCCATCACGCTGTCTCCCTAGTGTAAGAATATGAACTCATACATAAAATAGATGTTGGGAAAAGGAAGGAAATTGCCCAAAAGAGGAAACAACCAGGTTGACAGAAAGGAGAAAAGGAAAGAAAAAAAGAAAGGGCAAATATATACTTGTATACAGAATGATGGCTGGGATCACTGCACTGCTGATGTCTAATGGTTCAACGAAAGGAACATTTCATGCTTTATTTATTCATTTATTTAAAGTTTTTGACCAGTGTTGCATGCTTATATCTGGTAATCTGAATAACTAATTCGAAGACAATCATATGCCACGTAACAACCATTGTTGAATTCCTACCATCTTGTTTGGTAAACTATGTCGTTTATAATTTTTTGCTTTTATTTTTTATTCCCTTTGATGGTTTGATTAATCTTCCATTCTCACATCTGCCAATATGACCAACTTCAATGCAGATAAAAATATGTAATATGACAACCCCCGTTAATGCCTGTCATTTTGTTCTGAAACCTGCATCATCCCTATTGTTTTTGCTTTGTTTTGTTTTTGTCTATGCTTTTGGCATTTTGCTACTGTTCTTTTAAAAATTCTCTTTAAAATAAAAAAGATAAAAATTAAAAAGGAAAATGAGAAATTGTGGAATTTTTTAAAATTTGAAAAATGGGCATAATATTGTCATTTGTATCTGGAATAGCTTAGATGAAGCTCTTCTCTCTTTAGTGGCTTCCTTACAAGATTAGCCCTTCACAGCCTCCTGCACTGTTTTAATATCTCACCACCCTTACCTCTCTGAGCCAGAGCTTCTCACTCCACCTTCAGCTGTGACCCCACCGAGTCGCTCTCCAATTCTGCTTGGTAAGTGGTTGTTCAAGTACTGCAAACGTGCTAGACCGTTCCTATTTCAGTTGTTTTACTGAGAGTCTTTTTCATAAATATAAAATGAAATGTCACTGTGAAGATGCCTGATGTTATCAGTTTTGTCTATTTTGTCCAGGTTCCATTTTCCAAATTCCATGTATGATTTTGTTTCAGAGGCTCAAAAATACCTATGTTATCTGATTCAAAATAGCTTCTCCACAATTTTGTTCTTTAAAAACAGAAGCACATTCTTGGTCAAAGAACATTAATTAGTAATAAGTGATCTCCTCAGAAGTTTGTTAGCACACATTAAATTATGATGTGTGGGAATAATTTTAATGTGTATAGGGATAAAGCATAGTAAAGAAACTTTAATGACAATTCAGTCCACAGACCATTTTACACATGGGTACTGAGGAGGCGTTTTAGGCCAGACAGAAGAGAGCCTTTAGGATTCGAAGACCAAACAAATGGGTCCTAAAGAAATCCAGGCTCAAGGAAGAAGTTGAAATTTACATTCAGATGCAAAGTTAATGCATGAGCAAAGATCTTCTGTGAAAATTCAATGTTTATTTATTATTTCCCAACTCTAGGACCAGTTTAGTGTTCAGCATATTTGTTTGCTTTCTACTGCTTTGCATTTGTCATTGAATGTGCTCATTTTATTGAAAGGGCTTAAGGAATTATTTGAAAGTTCAGTCTTCCCAGCCCTTTGCTAGGGTCAAAGTGGGAATAGGAGGGCGGAGTTGAGGGAGAGAGAAAGACAGAATAAAAAGTAACTTTTAATATATATTAGAGGCAGATGACATTGACAATGAAGTGTAAGTCCTCATCCCTGAGTTCTCCTTGAGGCGCAAACTTCCTCCTAAAAACAAAAACAAAGTCTTCTTCCCGCATTCTTGATTTAACACAGAATTACCTGAAAAATTCTGCAGGCACGGCGAGTCTCTGTGGGAATTACAGATATCTAAAGTAGGTCACTTTGAAATAATTCTTTATAAATGTCCTTCTAGCCCATTCAAACACTACTATGATAAAAAAAAACAAGAATCATATGCATCAGAATGCCAGCTATTTGTAAAAAGCAATTTATTTGCCTTTGTATGGGCCTGGCCATAGGAATAAACTCTGAACAGACAGGAGGAGGTGAAGAAGGAGAAATGATGTTTACTGACTTCAGTGCTTATTGTTTATAGCAAAGAAGTTTATGTAATATCACAGGCAGAATTTCAGTCAGGAGAATGCTGAGGGAAGCAGATGGCATAATCATTTATTAACAAACCTGCCACCTTCTCATATATGTGATAGCTCTTCCTTCATTCTTTGGGATTTGCGTTTTAAATGATTAAGGATCCAGTAAGGCAGCGTGAATCCTCATTAACAAAGATATATCTTCGGGCCTCTACCAGAGGGGAGAGTGGTGATTTTTCCACCCCACAGCCCTCAGTTTAAATACCTGCTGATTTGTTTTATCTCTACTTACTTCAAAGTATTTCAACCACATTAATGCAGCTTCTAACTATAGAAACCAGTGGAATACAAAATCAAGCTTTCGGCTATTTCCTAGAATAAACAAACCAGAAAATTTTTCATTTATGTCTCCTGCTGTCTATGGCAGAGTAATATATAAGCAGGTAACTAAGGGCTTCTCATGACGCTAAGAGGGGATAAACAAACCTCTGCAATTTCCGAGTTCATTATGAGAACTGACATATCACCCTTGCCTGTAAACAGATGCGGCGCATTTCTGGGCTGCTTTGAAGGCAGACACTGAGAGCTATGGGGTGGTAGAGATCGTATATTCTCACCGTACACCTAGCAATGGCATGGTAATAATTAAAGTTTAATCATAGCATTCTTCAGCAGCTTTCCCAATCACTGTTGTGGTGATAATAGTATTATAGATTAAATAGAAAATTGCAACAAAGTTAGATAATAGCACCATAAAAAGCAGTATTGACGTATGAAAGAATTAGGTAAACTTGGTCAATGAGGCATAGCATCTCATTCATATTAACCTCCAGCGGGGCCCTCACAGTCCCCGACATTGATCCAATTATTTGCTTGTCTAAGTGCTTTTCACCTTCTATGCAATCTCTTACCTCTTTTCTGAAACACCCACTCTCTTCTATAGAATTGCTTTGAGTTTTCACTTTTATTGGGTAGATCCTGAGAAAAGGATGCGGGAGGCTATTTCTAGTGAAAGACAACATTATAGCAGTTAAAATTGCATGCACAAGAATAGTATCAGGTGTTTGGGGGCTGTTTTCTCCCCTGATTCAACACTAAATATTTACTTCAAGCATGGCAATCCTTTCAGCTTCCCAGGACAGTGAGCCAGCCAAGGTCCACGTGTGCTTTCAGGTCGTAGGCAGGGAAAGAAGAGTGCGCTTGGGTGTGCACCCGGCCACAGGGAGACATCGGGCCCTGGGTTTTCTTTTTGTAGCTCTTTATTCATTCCAATGTTCAATATACTCTGATCATCAGCTTTTCTTTATTATCTATTATGAACAGTGTTTTCTAGTCCTACACCCATTATAAGCAAGAGACATTTTCTAAGCAAAAGGAAGGGTCAAATTAGTAAAAGAATAGTCAGTTTTTTAAAGAAAGGACATCTAGTGTGTATGAATTTGGTGATACAGAAATAGAAGATCAGACTGTGGCTATAGCTCAGTGGCACAGTGTCTGACAGGTAAGTGCAAAGTCCTGAGTTCGATTCCCGATACAAAAAATGCATTAAAGGATCTACTTCTGAATTTTAAAGTCCCCTGAGAAAGAATTTTTCTCTTCTAATTCTTTTAAAAATAAAAATAATTATATTACCTATCTCAGTAATCTACAGCTTAGGTTGTAAATAATCCTACAAGAGTTCTATTAGTCTTGAAATCTTCCTTACAGGTATTCATACTTAAGATTTTTCACTCCAGATGTTTATGTCTGGTGGAATTCAAGGGTGCATGATGGCTAGATAATTTTTAAATAATAATGCATAGATACAGGATGATTCAAGGTTACTTTAAAGTTATAACTCAAGCTATTCAAGAAATTAAAAATGAGCAACTGTAACTGAATTAACTAGCACTGAGGAAATTTTAGAAATAATCTTAAAACAATGGTAACTGATTAGATAAATAAAATTATTTTTCCATAAACAACAAAATCACATTTCCTTCCATTGCATCTTATTTTCTTTTCTTGCCTATGTCTTCATCATTCACAAAACAGAGAATTTGATAGGGTAGAACAGCAAGTAGAACACATTTAGTTCAGAAGAAATATTAATTGCTGGGAAATGCAAAGTGAGGAAAGAAATCAATTGTGAGTACACAGCGCAGAATGAAACCTCTTGACCTTGTCAAATGCTTTATGGGACAGACCCTTCAATCAGAAATGTGCTGATGCTAAATTATCACAGGATTTGATCTGCCCAGTATTAGTTCCCACTCCTGGACGAGAATCAGTTTTTTTTAACAGGCACTAGTTTTTCAGAGTGGAAATTTAGTACCTGAGGAGATTGCACATTTATCCACTTGTATTTGTGTTTATATTTTATGGATCATCACTTTTCACATCAGTCTGTGAATGTAAATAGCCACATTGTCTTTTGAGATGGACTGTTTTGTATGTTATAATTATGAATAAAGATGTATATAGATTAACTTAATACATTTAGTATCATTCTTTTAGATATATCATAAATGAAAACATATATCATTGACTATAGCAGTTGCCTATATCTTCAGGAAAGAGTACTTGCTGACATAAAATTTATCAGGGTAATTTTCATGCAGGAAAGTATAATTGCTATTCAAAATTTCCTCTCTATATATCTGTGACTTATATTTTAATATACGTGCATATACATATTTATGCCATAAAATTTGGTAATATCCACCTGCATTATAAATATCTATACATTGCGGTCTAGAAATTCCACATTTAGGTGTTATCTTCTAATTGTATTCACACATTTACCACCTTGTATGCAAATGAGCTCACTGTCTATAGCATTTGTTTTTTGGTTCTTTAATTTTTTATTATCACAAAATGTGTGTAACCTAAACCATCCTCGCAGTTTTTAAGTATATAATTCATTGCTATGAAAACATTAAGTGAAACTATCACAAACTTCTATTTCCCCATCTCTGTTCATCTTGTAAAACTGAAATTCTTTAAGTAGTAGCTCCCCATTCTCCAGTTATTCGAAACCCTGAAAACTATCATTGTGTTTTCCCTTTAATATTTTAAGTACTCGACTACCTTAGAGTACTCAGTTATACTATATTTATTTTTCTTGTGTGTGTTTGCCTTACATTACTTGACAACATGTTTCAAAGTTCTTCCATGTAGTATACATAAGGATTTCCCTTCTTTGATGTATAAATACTATTCTATGTATAAAGCATGTTTTGCTTCTTTAATTGAGCTGTTCACATACATCATGGAGACTCGGATTGCCTCCCCATCCTAGCCCTTGTGCGTGTTGTTTGTATGAACATGGATATACACACATGTCTTTGAGACCATGTTTTGAGTTCCGTTGGGTATGTGCCTAGAAGTGGGACTGCTGGATCACATGGGAATTGTTCATTCATCTCTTTAGGAATTTCATACTCCACTACAGTAGCTGTATCATTTTATGTTCCCACCAGGTGTGTACTAGGACCCAGCATCTCCGTATCCTCCCCAGGCCTTTTACTCTCTGTGCTTGGGGTGTTGTTGTGTTGCTAATGTGTCTGAGTTCATATTTCATTACAGTTTCAATTGTGTTTCCCTAATGATTGGTGATTTCAAACATCTATTCCTGTTCTTATTCCAATTTGAGTATCTTCTTCAAAGAATTGTCGCTTAAAATGTTTTTTTGTTTTTAGGTTAGGGTTTTTATGGGTGGGGGGAGTTCCATATGTACTTTGGATTTCAATCTCTATTAAATGTTGTTTATAAAGTTTTCACAATTTACCAATATTGTTATCGATTTAATGGGTGCTATTTTTACTCTGTTGTGTCTTTAAGCACTTTATCTTAGCGACATCTCATTTGTCTATTATTTATGATCTTCTCCTTAAAGTTGACATCATATCTAAAATTCACTGCCCAATTCAATATTTTGAATTCTTTGCACAAGATATCTTTTCAAGAGATTTGTAGCTGTAGGTCTTACATTTTTTTTTCTGTATATATAGTGTTTCTGGGTATAGTGTTAAGTAAGGTTCTGTCTTCATTCTTCTGCATGTGGATTTCTGGTCTCCCTAACACCACTTGTTGAAAGGCTATCCTTTCACCATGGAATAGCTTTACCACTCTTTGGAAAACTCACATGACATGGCATGTTAAAAATTGACTTCTGGGAAGTATAGTTTACTCTGTTGGTCTGTGTGTTTTCCTATATGAAAACACCACTCTATCTGATTACTGTAGCTTTGCTGTAAGTTTTGATATCAGAACCTGTGAATCTTTTGCAAGACTTTTTTTTGAATTATGATAAGCATTGTTTTGAGCCTACAAGTCTCTGTTGGAATTATTGAATCATAATAGTCATCCAAGTTAAAGAAAAGTAAAACTATCTCTGGAGATGAAACGATCTTGTTATGTATAAAAACTTAAAGATGCTATCAAAAACTTGTCAGAAATAAAAATGAAAACAGAAAAGTAACAAGCTAAAGTCAGCACAAAATAGAGTTGTATTTTTATTCACTGATAATCTCAAAAAGAAATTATAAGCAGTTTCATTTATAATACACATCAGAAATAATAAGGTAATCAGGAAATAATAAAGGAAATATAGGACTGTGCAGTAAAAAAACAGTAAGACATTGCTGAGAGAAATTAATGAAGAGATAAGTTAATAGAAATGCAGCTTCATGCTAATGAATTGAAAGACACAATATTTCTCAGATGTCAATATTACCCAAAATAATATATAAATTCAGTGCAACTTCTATCAAATTACCAAGTGTTATTTTATCTTTGAAATAACCCCTCTAATTCTAAGATTATTTATGAAGCATAAAAACAACCAAGTCAAATCTCAAACTATGGAGTCTTGTAAGCATGTAATGAAATTATTCAGTGTAATTTTATATTAAAACAGCTAGTCTAGGTATTTCCAGGAAATAAAAAATGCTTTTGATTTGAGAACTAACCCCATGATCTCTAATTGTTAGTTCCACACTACTCAGTGATGGGTAGCAATTACAAGAGGGAAGTAGAGAACACATGTCAAGGATGAAGCCATTTTAGAGGAAAAAACAACAGAAAAACTCTTAAGTACCAGCATAGAATTATTTAAGAAGTCTAAACAGCACTGCCCTCCATTAGATGAAACACATAGAAGTCATAACAAATAAGAAATTTGAAAAATATATTCTTAAAAGTAGATATGTATTTATTACCAAAATTTATTTCACACTTACACCTTTTACATTCAATGGTCTAATGTCAGCATCTGTTCTTCACTAGGAGTTTGCCAAGGATTGGAAAGCACTGAACAAGATGACAAAGTCTTTGGCCTTAAGCAACATACTGTGAGATTTACATGAGTTACATAGTGCTACAGTGCTGGGTAGGTCAACAGGGATAAGGTTATTTGCATAGACCTCAGGTCTGAACTATGGAGGGTGATTAGGTCTGACTGTAATACCTTGACTTTTTCACTAAAACTTGAACAATACTAAGATTTTAAGTGGGAAAGTGACATAATTTGATTTGTTCTTTACATAGACAAAGAATCTCAGTGGAAACAATACACAGTGATTGACAGGTGGCTGAAGCAGGAGGATTGCTACAAGTTCAAGCCCAGCCCTAGCTAGGTAGTGAGTTCAGGCCTGCCTGAAATACACGTGGAGACACTTTCTCAAAAAACAAAACAAACAAACAAACAAACAAAAAATATATATACACACACAGAGTGACTGGACACAATCTCAGTAACGTGCAGAGCAATCCTTTGGATCAGTGGAAAGAAAATGAAGTCCCAGCCATGGTGAAAATACACCTCTAAACAATCTTACATTCTCTCATCTCTTCTGTGTTATAATGTCAAATTTTGAGGAAAAGAAAGGATGATTTGGGGCAGGAACAGACCAGTATTTGATGATATATTTTAACAATAATTTCCTACATCTGTAAAATAATAGTTTTGCAATATTTTGAGAAACTTCTAAAATAGTGGTTATTAATAATTTCATGGAACTTTTAAGAGGATTAAATGAGAAGACATATGTTCTAGAACATAAGTATAAACAAGACATTGCAGCTTTTTTTCAAGGCTTCTGAGGAATTTTATTGGACTATTTACAATAATTTTTCAGTACTTTGATTTCAGTTTAAGTTTTGCTTCCTAGTAAGTTGAATACTCATTTGACCTTGTCTAAAAAAAATCTATTTTATACATCCAATTGTAAATCTTTCTCTTCCTATATAGTGTAATGTATTCATTTTGGAGATAAGCGTATCAAACTTGGTAATCCCTGGGATCTTTCTCTTGCCACAAAGAATTATTCTTTTATAAAATTAAGTAGAATTAGCTGAACAGTGAACACCAAAATATTAATGGCTGGGAAATTTAAGTACTCATAAAAATGTACAAGGCCCTCCCAAATCTAGAATAGATAAATGACAAGAAATAGCTCAACAACTAAATGATGAGCTAACACACACAAGCTCAGAAATGAACAAGTCCTTTAAACGCACAATTCCATAAAGGTTTCACTTGATGTTAACACTGAAAATAGAAGCTTACCAGGAAGGCTTATGATTGCATAAAACATATAAGATGTCCAGTAAAATGTGAATTTCACATACACAAACATTTTAAATGTAAGTATATCCCATGTGCTATGTAGGACGCACCTGCTAAAATGTATATTTTTATCAGACACATTTAGGTTACACTAGACATTCAGAAATCTTTTCTCTAAAACTAGCAATCCTAATAGAGTTCACCAGATAAATTATCTACATTTACAATACATTAAGGGCTGGAGATATAGCTCAGTGGCACAAGCGCCTGCCTGGCAGGCTGCAAGGTGTTGAGTTTGATTCCATCACATTAAATGGAGTTTTAACTTGACAGTAATTTTAAAGTCAGTTCTGGCTCAGGAAATTCATCAGTGAATTCATTTTATCAGACAAGTCTTAGAATTTTGACTTTGTGCTAAGCACGGGCTGCTTCAGTCTTCAGAAAGGACAAGAGCATGACCACGTACACTTCATACAGCAATGTGACAGCGATAAAAGTCAAAACTTTCTCATGCATGTTGACATCTCGATGTACCTTGAGTTACTCATTACTAAGACACTGGCAATAACTATTAAACTTCATAGATAAGAAAAAATAACTGTGACAGTTTGAAACACCCTAGGAGTTTTAGTAATTGTTAAACACACAATGAAAACACTAAGAATTATGAAGTGACTGTAATGACAACATCATCATCTTCTGGGCTGTTTAGACACAGGTTCATGTAATGATCCCGCTTTCAGCACCTTCCCACTGTGCTCACACTGCTGTGTGTCCATTACGCTTTGATCCAACCAGACTCCGGGAAATACACTGGTCTTCTGGTCTTTGCCTTTAACTATACATTGTCCCAGACCACTTGCTCATTCTAAGAAATACTGCATTGTACTAAAAGTGAAAAATAAGACCTGGTTCTGTCGCTGTCACAGCAGCACCTTCAGGGTGGTGGATCTGGGGAGGACATGCTCTCCCTGCAGAAGAAACCATCTTCTGTTCTGGCTCCAGTACAGGGGTCAGAATCCCTTCTCACCTAAAGGGCAATCCACAAACAAATTTGAGCCTTTACACACAATCATAACATTCCTTGTTAAAAAGAAGTGAATTCATCCCTCACAATTTCTCTTTCCCATCTCAACCTCTACACGTGCTACCCATACACAGAAAAGATGGAGGATACTTACTAATTTAATATCCACAATTTTGTGAGTTTCTATGCCAAACATGTAAATAATACCCACCCCAAACACTTCAATGTAAATTCAAAACTATTTTCTCTTTTACCCTGTGTGTGCATTACACTAATACTATTGTCTTATAGTAAAATACATGTCTCAAGTTAACCAGGATATGTATGATTTTGTGTTTCAAAGAAAAAACTATTATTTTATTGAGTTTCAGACTCTTTGAAAAAGTGATGATGAAAATAAAAACAAAATTGATGTTTTAAATATACTGATTGAGGTAGTGTGATAAAAATAGAAAACCAAAATCAAGTGGAAGGATGAGACCAAATTTCTGTCTCTTAGTTGATATCAGACATTAATTTTTTGGAGACAGCATCTCACTCTGCAGCTCAGACTGGCCTTGAACTCACTTTGTAGCCCAAGTTGGTCTCGAGCTCATAGTGATCCTTCCGCCTCAGCCTCCCAAGTGCTGGGATTATAGGCATGCACCACCACACCCAGCATTAGACATTAACTTGTGAAGCCTTAGTGTTTCTATCTGTTAAGTATAGGGTGAGAATGTTAGAATGGAAAGGCGGTATAAGGAAGTATTTTATAGTAAATAATCTTTTCATCAAATCCTATAGGATTTATTCTAGTTAAAAGATCTAGTTTTTAAAATTCCCTGTGTTTGTGTGTTTATGTGTGTGTGTGTGTATGTGTGTGTGCACAATACAATTCATATAAAAAAACAAAAAACAATACAATTCACATGAATTCACTTACTATGCACTAAAGTTCAACAGGTATAATTATAGTAGCTATCACATGCTTTTCTCATCATTAACTAAAAAGAAAATTTACCTTATTTTCTCATTCAGATGTCAGGATGGTCATAATTTCTCACCCCCACAGGAATACTCAACTGTGATTCTAAATACATCCGTTGCAGTGATGTACTGAGGATACTCTAACTGCAGACTGTAACTTAGATAGCCTTTTTCATTCAGGAATCTAGAAATTATGGCTTCCAACTCAGGCAAAGAACCACCCACAAATGACTGGAAGATCAAGTCTATTTGAAATTGCCTGATTCAAACTTACTGTGCTCTCTCTGCACATCTGAGGAAATGATGACATATTATACTGTTTCTGCAGAATGCTGCCATTAGATTGGTGTTTGTACAGATCATCATTATAATAAGCATTCTTGGTTCCAGGGCAATTAAAATAGAGGAGATGGTGGGGAGGAGTCTAACACTCTTGGCATTATGGGATTGCATAAAAGTAAGATGAAATAACAAACCATTTTCTGATCTTTGTGATCCAAGCACATATAGTGTCACTATTGTGAGCACATATGTTATCATTACTAATTCTTCTTCATGTCATTCTTTCACTTTAACTACCTTTGACATTTTTCTGGAGACCTCCAATCCTCATGTCAATCAGTTACACATTTCTCACACTTTGATTCTTTGCTCCCCGTTTCTGCCTAACCACCCTCTGTTAACCACCTGCTGAAACAGAATAGATACTGATTTCTGCCTTTTCCTGCTGCAGTTTCCATGCGGTTTAACGTTTCACACTTGCTGTCTTTCCCAAGTTCCTTCTTCACCACCCAACTGATCAATCATTTCTAACATGAGTAATAAATGTGCCAACACTCCTTCTCAAGTGTTACATTTTCACTGCACTCCCAGTGGTCAGAGCAATTGTTAAATATCAGACATTGAAATTGCCTATTTCAAAGCCTGCTGTCCTCTCTCACACACCTGGGGAAATGGAGATAATTGCCGTGTGTATGCTGATTTGTCCTCAGAGCTTTTCACACATCAAATTGCAAGGCCATTTCTTCCTCATTAGTGCAGCAAGCACCTGTCCACACATTGTGATTTCAAATACTCTGGGAACATCTTGCTGGTTCTTCAACAATATTTTTCCAAGCCTATAATTCTCTTAAATGGAACAAAGCCCTTCATAAGAAAAAGAATAAATGGGCCGGGGATATGGCTCAGCGGCATAAGTGCTTGCCTGGCTAGACTGAGGTCATGAGTTCGATTCTCGGTACTACAAAAAATAAAAAAATAAATGGCTGATGTAAGGTCATTTCCTAAGAAAAGGAATGAAAATGTTGGAAGAAATAGAAGAGGCAGGAAAACTCAGGAAAATAAAGCTAAAGAAGAGGATGACCAAGGACATCTCCCCAGGGGAAAGGTCACTGCACAGGAGAAACTGAGATAAGGGAAAGAAGATGTGCTCCTCTGCCTTTGATGTGGTTCCTTATGTATAACTCATTTTTAATGTCCAACCATGAAATCTATATCTGGAACTTTTCCTTAAATGCAATAAATAAGGCCTCTCATAAACTAGGAACAATACGACCATCTTCCATATAAAATGTATGTGGCCATTCTAAAAAACGTTCTCTTCAGTGTAGACCTAGAACATTTTTAATATCCCTTGCAATGGCAAGGGTGCATAAACTCCTTCGGAAAATTTAAATAGATATCTATAAACATAACTGAATAGCACTATGGCAGGTACTCTCAAACTGAGTTTATCAAACTCCATATCATTTCCATCGTATAAAGACACTTATTTATCAAAAACATGTATATAAATATCAGGTTTCACAAAATGCATTCAAATATAAAAGCTGTTCATTTTTACATGAAACCAATATAAATATATAATTAGGGTGTATTTTTAAAATATTGATTGAATATTAATAAATCATGATTACTGGATACTAATATATATAAATGAACATTACAAATTATATCAATAATATTCCCAGTTGTGATATGTCTTAAGAAAGACAGTCAAACAAACTTCAGTGGAGGCTGACAAGGTACAAAACAGTAGGAAATCTACTAGTTGGCTTTGAACTCCAAATGACTGGAACAATAGCTTACTCTACCAAGTGTACAAAGAATAAGCAGTAAAAATGATATGAGAGCTAGTTTATAATACTGAATACATTCCATTTAAAACTGTGGCATACTGGATCAGGAGAGTTCATGTAGAATCTTAATTATGTGTAAATTTCATCTTGGAACATTATACAATTAGTTAATTTTTTTATATAGCTCTACAGCCAGAACTCCATAAGTTTTATTTCACAATAACAGTCTTGCTTTGCAGGAAGCTATTTGGGAGTAACCCTGGAGAATTATATATAAGATTTCATCATCTGCTATAATGTGTACTATACTGTATTATATATCCCTGAAAAAATATATATAATTCCTTCAGTATCATAATGATTTTAACCACTAAATCAACAAGCATATTTTCTGACATTATCTAAGGGAAAATATTATCCCTTCACTAAGTTAAGGCACCAATTTAAATCTTTTCAACTATTAAAAACCCTTACATATTTTACAAAAAACCTCCAGGAAGTTAGGTTTTAATCAACTCTTCTTGATTTGTAAATCTTATTAATCTCATTCAAATAGCTATCTGATAGAACAGAATCAATGCAGAGTGTAAAAGACTGATTTTTTTATTTTATTTGAAATGTGAACAGCAAGAAAATTAAAGATATTGAAAGTAAAATCCAAGGTATTGAAAGCTAGAGAAGCAGTAATGTGGATCCCTTCAGGTCTATCTCCACTGTGCCCACACTTTTATCTCTGTCAATTCTTCTCACTTTATACAATGCCCCAATCAGAAACTTGCTTATGTGAATGCTCCCTGTGCATTATAAATTCTTGATTTGAGAACCACAAAATCACACAATAAAAATATACTTTGTAAATTAGAGATCCACATATCAGATCAAAAAACTTTCATACAGGGAAGGAAAACAATTGCACACATCCATGAAAATAAAGCCATATTAACTATTACAGTATATTTTACATCTCAAAATAATATTTCCTAAGTACCCAAGCAGACATACACAAGATTCCCTTGGAGCCTTATATACTACCATGGCTAAATTGTTAATTTTAGCATGATAGTATTAGAGAAAACTAAAAAGAATCAGGTAAGGCATTGGGATAGATGCATCAAACTTGATGAAAATCTTATTTGCCTGTAACTTCAGCATTTGTGATGTTGAGGCTGGAGGATAGAAAACTGGAGACTAACCTTGGAAAATTAGTGAAACCCTCTCAAAATAAAAAATCAAAAAGGGATGGCGCTGTTGCTCAGTGCGAAGGCACTGGTTCAATCCCTACTAGCACATAAAGAAAGACAGAAGAAAAAAAAAAAAAGAAATGATGAAATCTTTGCTAATCCACCTTCACTTCAGTGAAAATGAAAATGTCAGCAATATATAATAAGGCTTACTAATAATGTTTATGATTATATTTGATGTTGATTTTCAAAGTAGCAAAAATTTGCATTATGTTATGGAATGTGTCTATATTTACTTAAATATACAAAGCCAAAAACCTCCAGAATCAACGTTTTACAGAGCAGAGAAGGAGAAAGGAGGCCGTGCCCTGTCCACCAACCTACCTGCTGCAGATGCTGGGTGGCCTGCTCAGCAGCCCACACAACAGAAGAGGTCAGTGGTCAAACTATCAAACTTTAGGCAGCTCTGCATCTTGGCTGTCCTTAGAACGGATACGGAGGTAACAACCAAAAGACAGGACTGAATGCGGACTAGGACAACATCCTGGAGGAGAGCTTCATTCCAGGACTGAAGCCCTACAGACACTGGGCTAGAGGCAGCTTTGGAGAAGAGGTTTATAGAGGGTGAGAGCTACACAGATTTATTCTGAGATCTCCTGAGAAGTCTAAACTCAGCCCAGGAAGATTAGGCAGCTAGTACTCAGTGTTAGTGAGTACAACCTTCAGAAGGGGTCGTTATGAAGGAGATGGCATTTAGTCAAGTGCTCTTCTTGAGCTCTTTACCACTGCCTACATCCAGCAGAAAATAGTGGTCTGACATACCACTAGCCATTATCTAGGCTGACTGTACTAAAATCATAGATCTATTTGCTTTGGATAAGGGTAGTTCAAGAAGTTTCTTAGGGTTTTTCAATATCCAGTTTATATTTGACACTACTGCTGCTGAGTTTTCTACTGTAACTCATGTGACATAGTTATTGCTGTCAGTTGGTTTTCTCTGTGTACCAATATCTGGATTGCCCAGAGGTTATGCACAATACTGTGGCCCATTCCCAAAGCACTGGGCATTGAGCCCAATAAGCTGCAAATTCCATCACAGAAGGCGAACAAGCAACATAATTGAAACATGAGAATACAAGGCAACAAAATGCCTCCAAAAGTTCCCAGCTCCCCAGAAGCCAATCTAGTTGGCATTGAAGGGGAGGAAATCATAAGCCATATGACAAAAACATCTGAACATATGTCAAGGGTGGTAACAAACAGTTCAATAAGGTACCTGGTGAACTAAAAAAGGATCTATAACTACATAGATAATGACCATAATGAAAGAAATCAACACAGAGTCTAGAGAAGATATTAAATACAATCTAGTGGCACTAAAGATAGAGTTATAAAGCACAATTTGCTAGCATAGAAAAGAATGAGAATCTACAAAGGGTTCCAAACAGAATCCAGATTAAAAATACAATGGAATGCATAGGCACCAGAGGCAACTTAGGAGAAGACGACATGTTCTAGAAGACAGGGCTCTGTTTGGTGATCAAGTAATGTGCAATACTTTAAAAGCGAGAAAGCATCAAAGATGAATCCAGCAGCTGCTAGATGACTCACAGAAGATGAAAGTAAAAGTAATTGGAACCAGAAGACAGCACAATGAATATAAAACACCTATTTACAGAAGTAATAGCAGAAAACTTTCCAGATATGAGAAAAAAATTAACATACACATAAGTGAGGCGCTCCAAATAGTCAAGATCAGAGGGTAACCACTTGACATCACATAATAATTATAATATCAGAAATACAACAAAAGAATCTTAAAAGCTGTTAGAGGAAAGCAATGAAACACCAATAAAGGAAAACCCACCAAAATTATAGTAGATGCCTCAACACAAATGTTAAAGACAACAGAGCTTGGAATGAACTGTTTCAAGTCCTAAAAGAAAACTTTCAACCTCTATTGGTATATGTTTCAAAACTGATGCAGAAAGGAGATATTTCCAATATAAAGTCCATGCAAAGAACTTCATAACTGCCAAACTAACACTGTAAGCATTACTCAAAGATAATTTAGAGAGAGACAAAGAAGCTGCAATGTCAAAAGTTTTAATAAAATGAATGAATCATTTTGGGAAAGTAATGAAGTAAGAATGAAAGAAATCAAAAGAGCATTAGGTAAATAGTACAACGACAGAAATCAGTTAATGTCTCAATTAATTGTGAATGTGAATGGGCTCAATTTGCCAACCAAAACAGAGAGATTGGCAGAATGAATCAAGAATCAAAATACAATGATATACTATACACAAGTAATACAATTAGAACAAGAAGAAGATTATAGACTAAAATCTCAGGTTGAAAAGCAAAATTCCGGGCTGGAGGTACAGCTCAGTGGGCTAAGTGCTTGCCGCTGAGCACTAGGGCCCTGAGTTCGATCCCCGGTCCCGGAAAAAAAAAAAAGAAAAGCAAAATTCCATGCAACAGGACCCTGAAACAAGGTAGGTATCTTATATTCAGACAAAATGGACTTTAAAACAAAACTAATCAAAAGAAACAAAGGAAATAACATATTGTTTAACAAATCTATTCAACAAAAAGAGGTAATAATTTTGAACATATATGCATAAAAGTATGGTGCACACAACTTCATAAAAAATTGAATGGACATAAAATAGGATGCAAATAAGTGCAATTAATGTGAGGTACCTCAATTCCTCACAATCAAAAGTAAACAAATTAGTCAAAAACCAACAAAGAAGTATCAGAGTTGAACCAAATCATTGAGCAGATGAACTTAATAGATATATACAGAATGTTCCACCCAATAAACAAAATTCACATTCTTTTCAAAAGCACCAGGTATGTTGTATAGAATAGACCATTTAATAACTAATGAAGCATCCTTAAGTAAATGTGAAATGCTCAAAATTTTATCATGCGTATTGTTAGACCACAGTGCAATGAAGCTAGAAATCAATAGCAAAAGAAGGTCACTATGTTTGCTCTCGGGTAGTGGCCCAGCTCCGCCTGTAGAGTGTACTTCTTTTCCTACTTTTACTTGACCTAAACTCATGCTGCAGAGCCTGTTTTTTTCATATCTTTAATCCCAGAGCCCTGTATATGGAGTTCTCATGAAAACTTGAGTGGGTTTTTTGATAGGAGTGTCTACATCTGATAACAGCGTAAAGAGGCCAGTTCACACCGAGTTTTACCACTGTGTCCACACTTGCATGGTGGTCTGTTCTTAGGCTACCAAATATACATCTTTTCCTAATTTGAGTTGGCCTGAACTCATTCTACACAGTCTATTTTTCTCCTATTTTTAATAAAAATGTTTGCTACCGTTAAAAATAGTAAAAGAAAGCACAGAAACTATTCAAAAATATAGAAATTAAGCAATATACTTTTTTTTTTTCTGTTGTTGAGAGGATCAACTGTCTGACTAAATTTGCATGTCTGTATATGGGTCCATATAGCAATATACTTTTGAGTAATAATGTGTCACAGGAAAAATTCAATAAGAAATAAGACAGTTCTAGAATTAAATGGTTATGCCAGCAAAACATACCAGGATTCACAGGACACAATGAAAGCAGTCCTACAAGAAAAGTTATAGCTGTGAAAGTTCATATAAAAATAAACATTAAACAAAAGACCAATCCCAAAAAATAACCTAATGATGCTTCCTAGGGTCCTACAAAAATAAGAACAATCCAAACGCAAGCTTGTACAAGAAAGAAAATTATAAAGATCGGAGCAGAAAAAAATGAAATGGAGACTAAAATTATACAAAAACAAATCAATGAAAGTTAGAGCTTGGAAAAAAAAAGTAGACAGTCAATTTTACCCCAAAAAAGAAGAAGACACAAGTGAATGCAGTTAGTTAGAAGTGAAAACACAGTGGTCACCACCAAAATCGAGAAAATTATTAGCAACTACTCCAAAAACTTATATGCCAAAAAACTGGAACCCAGAAGAAAAGGAAATATTTCTAGATACATATGAAATACCAAACTAAACCAAGCAAACTTTAAAATCTTGAATAATCTGATAGTTGGCAATGAAATTAAAACCAGTAATTTTAAAACTACCAATGAAGGAAACTCCAGGACCTGGAGATTCACAGGCAAGTTCTACAAGAACTTCAGGGAAGATCTATCAACACTCCTCCAACTCATTAACGAAATTGAGAAGGGACAGTTTACACCTCAATATCGTTTTCAGAAGCTAGTATCACCCTGTTCCCAAGCCAGGCAAGGATCCAGTTGGATAGAGGGAGAAACTACAGGCCAATCTTTTTGTTTGTTCTTTCTTTTTTATTTTACAGAGAATAATAAAAAGGAACCATAGGAAATACCAAAAACATAAACAAAAACAAAGCAAAGCAAAAACAATAAAACTGATAAAGTGTTTCAGAACAAAATGATAGGAATTAACAGCGGTTGTTATATTACATGCTGTCATCTTCAGTGAAGTTGTTCAGATTACTAGGATGTAAGCATGGAAATTCGGTCAAAAAGAAAAAAAAATAGACATTAACTGTTCCTTTCAATAAAACATTAGACATCAGCAGTACAGTTATACCAGCCATCCACATATATATATATATATATATATATATATATATATATATATAATTATTCTTTCCTTCTTTCTTTCCTCTTCTCCCAGTCGTTCCTTCCTTTGAGCAATTTCTTTCCCTTTCATAACATCTATTGCATGCTTCAGGTTTTATTTTCTCTTTCAGGTTCTTACACTAGGGAGACAATATGATGTTTACACATGTGAATCTGGTTTATTTCACTTATGAGTATGTTCTCTACCTGCATCCATTTGCCTGTAAAAACTTCTAGTTTATCTTTCTTTATAGTTGAGTAATACTCCATTGTATAAAAATACCACATCTTTTTTTTTTTTATCCATTCCTAAGTTGATGGGTGTTTGGGTTTTTTCCAAGATTTAGATATGACAAATTGTGCTGCTATAAATATGGATGCATATATATCACTATGGTATGAAGATTTTAATTCTTCTGGGAAAATATCCAGAAGACGAATAGCTGCACTCTTACTAATGAACATAGATACAAAGATCCTCAACTAAATATTAGCAGACAAAATGCAAGAAATCATCAAAAATACCACGCACCATGACCAAGTATGTTTTATCACAGAGATATAAAGACAGCTCAATTTAGGCAAATTAATAAATGTATTACACCACACAAATCATTACAATCAACACAGAAAAAGCCTTTAACAATATCTGGAATTCATTTATGATGAAATCCTGAAGCAAATAGTTATGGAAGGATACCATCAAAACCTGATAACAAATATTTATGGGAAGCCTACTACCAGTATTGTTTTCTTCAGACAGCATCTAGCTATGTAATTCAGGCCAACCTTGAACTGACTCTGTAACCTAAGCTGGCCTGGAATTGGTAGCTGTCTTCCTCCTTCACCCTTCTGAGTGCTGCGATACAGGCGAGTGCCACCGTGTCTGGCTACATCATTACATTTGGGGAAGAACTGATAGCTTCCCTGGTAAAATCAAGAACAAGAGAAGGATGTTTACTGTTATCATTGTTGTCCAATATAGGCCTCAAAATATTAGCCAGTGCAGTCAAGCAAGGGAAAGATATAGAATGGATACATATGGGAAAGGGAAAAGCCAAAGTATCATTACTTTCAGATTACATAATCCTACAAGACTCCAAAAATTTCAGCAACTGACTCAACAGGACACAACATGTGTAAACAACATGTGTAAACAAACATCAGTAACACTCCTGAATTCACAGAGAAAGTAATTAGGAACACAATACCTTTCACAAGAGCATGAAGGAAAATTAAATACAATGATTAGGCATTAATCTATGCAAAAAGTGAAAGACCAATCTAAAAAAGCAAATTGAGGAGGACATCAGAAAATGCAAAGATATTCCATGTTCCAATAATTCCAAAACTGATATACAGATTTAACACAATCTCCACCCTAACACCAATACCATTTCTAGCAGACTTATACAGAGGAATCTAAAATTCATAGGGAAGCAGAAGAGAGAAAAGCAATAGTGGATAACAACAGCAAGGCATGGGGCATTACCACCCCAGGTGTGAAGTTATATCACAGAGGTGCTGTAATTAAAAGAGCATGGTACCACCACAAAAATTAGACAGGCAGATCAATGGAATAGAAAAGGCAAATCTAGGCACATTCCACTTTTTTATTTTTGACCTTTGCAAAGGGGACAAAAAATATCCTGGGGGAAAGGAAACCTCTTTAATACGTGGTGCTGAGAAAACTGGATCTGCCTATGCCAAAGATTGAGTGTAGACCCATACGTCTCACCATGTACTACGATAAAATCAAAGTGGATTAAAAATATAAATGTTAAAACAAAAATACTTCATCTGTTGGAAGGTAAAATTCGTAAAATTCTGGAATACATAGGCATAAGCAAGGACTTTCTGAACAGAAACTCAGTGGCATAAGAACTAATACTGAGAATCAATATATGGGATTTTATCAAAGTCCAAAGCTTCTCACAGCAAAGGAAACAACCAAGAGCATGAAGAGACAAAATACAGAACTGGAAAAAAATGTTTACCAAGTATTCCTTGGACAGAGGACTAGCATCTAGAATATATGAAGAACTACCCCTAATCACAACACAATTAGACTGATAAAAATAAAAGACCCAGTTACAAAAATGAATAACTGAAATAGACTTGTCTCATAAGAAGTACAAGTGGCTCATCAATAAATGAAAAAATGTTCAACACTGATCATGAATGCAACCAGTACCACAGGGAAATACCATCTTATTCCAGCAAGCAGGGCTTTCAGAAAAAAAATCTAATGATAGCAAACGCTGGTAGGGTGGATGAAGGTTCTCTTCTGCATTGCTGGTGGGAGTGTAAATTAGCACAACCACTACAGAAATGATTACATCACTGTGGAGCATTCTCAAAAAACAATAAATAGAAGTTCCGTTTGACCCAGCTATTCTTCTTTTGGTATCTTCCTCAAGGAGTTAAAATTGGAATATTACAGGGATGCATGCATATCTCTGTTTGTAGCATCATAAACTGTGATAGTCAGATCTTGGAAGCAGTATATAAGCCCATCCACAGGAAGGTGTAAAGAAACTATGCTAATTATATAAAATAGAGTATATTCTGCTCTAAAGAAAGAACTTGACGCATTCACAAGTTAATGAATGCAACTTGAAAACATAACGTCAACTGAAATGAGTTCGACATACAAGCTTAAACATCGCACGGTTTCTCTTACATGAGAAACTCAGTATATTATGTGTGCAGTTTCTTGTGACACCCTGAGGGTCGATGTCTGCACAGGTTGCCTTCGGAAGTGGAGAAGACCGCTAATGTCAAGGAAGCGAAACATCTTGAACACGGGATGTTTTGCCATCTCAGGCAATAATAGGCTTACAGGAAAACAAGCTCCTGAGGGAACAATCAGATAAAAGTTAATTATTCGACCAAACTGTCACCTTGCCTGCCGTACCTAAAACAAGCGTCTGCTACCAGCAGAACTCAGCCCTTGCTGCTCCTCAATAAATCCGGGGATTTGAGCCAGTTCGGGGCTTCGCTCCATTCCAGTGAAGTCCCCAGCCTTCTGATAAGGATATTCTTTCTTTTCTGTCTTTATCTATCAGGGTTTCCAGGCCCAAACGCAGAAATATCATGTGTAGATAGACAGCAAACTAGAAGACAGGAAAACAGAAAATAGGGCGGAGATAGTATAATAACAATATTACTCTAGGCCATTGTTTCCAAAATATTTCAATATATTCATTAATTTGTTTTGCTTTTTACTGATAGTTTATCATAGTGTATCGAAAAGAAAGTTTTGTTTAATTTTTTGTCTTTTTCAGAAGAGTCTTTGCTATTGAGTAACATTTTGACTCTTCTTTTAAGATTACAGGACATATTATATCCATTATTGTTATTCCTTAAGTATTTTGTTATGAAATTTTGTTTTATTTTTTCGTGGAAGCAAAATGAATGCTTTTAATATTTTCTTTATGAATGTATTCTGTTATTACACTGAAATAAAAATAAAGTAATAATTTAAAGATGACATAGGAAAAGTTAGTTATATAATAATATAGCAAGAAATAATAATATAGCAAGAAATCAGTTTTCCTACTCTCAATTCTATTCTTTTACACACTGGAACTCCTCTTATAATAATGTGAAGTCTAAATGTCTATCTAATTTAATATATTCACATTTAAGAAAAACACTGTTGCAATTTTACTACAGTGAACATTTTAAAATATTACATTAATAAGGGATATTAACCAACTTGCTGAAAAATTGACTACCGGTATAATGTTACATAAATATACATATTTAGATGGTCTGTCGCCAAGAATATGTGTTCAAACATGGCTATCTTTACAAATATTTCTGGACAAATGTTACAAGGTAGCTTTAGTTTATTGCACAATTACAGTCCCCCCCGTTTGCAGTGATGATCCTTTTATTTTGTCATTTGACACAATCTTTTCACTACCCCAGTCTTACTCTTTCAACATAATGTCCCCTGTGTATAACATGACTGTCACATTTCAATTTTCATTGTTTCTTTGCACTGCAGTGTTATTTTGGTGACATCTTTAATCTTCAAACTAAAATTGGTTTTAAGGCAATAACAAATATTATGTTCACTAATTTGACCTTCTATTTGCCTCACTAAAAAGACATTTTCTTTCACATGGGCTCCTACAGTGTCTCTGCTGTAGTATTTGGCACAGTAGTGTTTTACTTCTTTGCATTGTTAATAAGTGTTTGCCTTCCCTAATCTTAGCATAATTAGAAACGTGAAGAAGCTCACAAAGCTGAAAAAAAACATTATGGATGTTCACATGAGAATAGATGGAGGAGGAGGATAAAAATGTAATTTGAGAAGAAAAAGTGGTAAGATTTGAATGTCAAGAGAAGGGACACAAACTCACTTCAGTAAACAGAAGTGAGATAAAAACCGAATTGCTCTCTCATTTTGAACCATGAAAATACTAAAAAGTAAGAAAAGAGACTGTGTCATACAATGGGCTGTTTTGAATCTTGCATGTCACTTCTCACAATAGCTGAAGCCAGAATTTACTCGAAAGGGGATGTTAGGCCGGGGTGCAAGTAGCGCAGGGATGAAGCCCTTGCTAAGTATGAAGGAGGTGCTGGCAACCACGAGAACCGACCAGAATGCTGCATTTAATGGACGAGCGCAGACATTGCTTACAGCGCACACATTGGAGGGGACGGCTGAATCACGTATAATAAAATCTAATGAATCTGAATATTTGCTATTTAACAATTGAGTGGCCATATTTTCCAACAATAAGAACACATTTCCAACTACGCTTAGAATGATCCTGATGTTCTGGTATGAATCTTTTTCTCGTTCTCTCTGCCAAGATCTACTGTAATCATCTCTTCTTTTCACTGGAATAATGTGTTTTTAGATTATTCATTGAAAATAACATAACATCACATTCATTATACTTGGCAAAGCATGAAACACAAGTCACTTATAAACACTGGTTTTTTTCCAAATATCACTATGAATTAGTATAATATTGTGCAGGCTTTAGAGACAGTATTTAAGATCTATTTTTTCAACACTCAGCATGTGTGCCTGGATCACTGCTCCCAATATTGCATCACAAACACCAGAGCCCATCTGAACCGCTTCAATCCAGATATATCCCACTGATACCTATAATGCAGAAAGGCGACATGTGCTTCCCTCTTTATTCTTTCTCATAAGGACACCTTACCTCTTTTTTCTAGAAACAATCCATTAACATTCCAAAATAAGATACGACCTTCAGATGTAAGCCCAAGCATTCATAGACTCAGAGATCCACTCCCATACCTGTATCTTTTATGGCAAAAGATGATACCTTTGGGTAGAAAAAAATCAGGAGCCAGGAACAGGCTTATAATGTCCTGCCAGCTTCTCTAGAACATTGTATTTTTATTTTTATCTCTTAGCATAATTCACAGAGAATCTCCTAATGTGTTGTTGGACTTTCTTGTATGGACTACCAAAATGAAAATGCATTCAGTTTTTGTAAATGCTTAGGAAAAGTTCCCTACTTGAAGATGTTATGGTACATTATATCATGAAGAAAGAGAAGTCCAAAGGAAATCCCTCCTAAAGCAAACCAGAGAAATAGTACCTATCAAAACATTGCAGGAGAAAACACACACATTTCTGTCAAAATAAAATCCAGATATAATACCATGTAGTAAACAGTACCATTTGGAAAACATTGTAAAGAAAATAAATTCTAGATTTCTTCATGTTAACAAGGTTTCAGTCTTCACTGTATTATCACAGAAACTCTGGAAATCAGGACTGAAGGAAAAATAATGAAAATAGTTAAAAAATTATTACATCCACAGCAGTATAGAATCATCCATGTCATGTAATATGTGAAAGTAGCAGAATGAAAAATATTCTGCCAAATGAAGACCTTAGTTATTGACTCACTATCTAGTAACAGTTGAAATGCTATGAGAAAATAATTAAGGACAACGGATTTCTTCTTTTTAATTTATAGTTATAAATAAGAGACTAACAACAGCTAATACACTGTGTATTCCTATCTTCAAAGCAGATATTCAGAATGCAAGAGTGAATGGAAACAAGATTCATTCTCACAAAGAAATAAGTGGATACAAGCACAAAACTTTCTTTACAATGAACTAAGAGAAAGGAGTAGTACAATTGGAACAAGTCAGCATATGTATTAAAATGTTTCTGAGACACTGAAATGGGTAACTTGGAGAACAATATGAACCCTCCCCACATCCTTTATCTGTCTTCCACTTCGCTCCTCAGTTACACGTATGTACTTTGAGTTTCTCCTGTAAGAGAAACCATGCTATTTATGCTTGTGTGTTTGACTTATCACATTTAACATTATGTTCTCAATTTGCATCCATTTACATATAAATAGAAATAGGTATAGAAGAACCTTATCTCAATCTGATCAAAAGCATTTTGGGGCCAAATTTCCATTAACATCATATTAAATGAGCAAAAGTGAAAATTTTCCTTGTAAAATCAGTAACAAGAGAAGGTGTCTACCATCACTACTGTTGTCCAACATAGTCCTTGAAACATTAACCACAGCAATCAGGCCAGAGAGAGACTCCTATTTATATTTTTAGCTGATGAGCATAGCACCGTATGATTAAAAGCTAGTAGTGCCCATCAAAATGATAGCATTTTACCCTGTCAAAACCTCGTTCTTGTCAAAATTTTGAGAGAGAAAAGCAAAAATGAATTTCTACAACAGTTTTAGCATTCTTTTGACTACACCCAGGCAAAGGAAAAGTAACTTTGAGGACCAATATCAGCTATAATGATAGTAGACTGGTAATTGATGTAGACATTGCCTCATAGTGAGTAGAAATCTAAATAAGAGTAGAAATCCGAAAGGCAAAATATCCTCAAAATATGGAACACAATGCCAGTTTAGATTTATCAAAGGTAATATTTTGTAATTACGAATGCGATAAAGAATTAAGTGACTGGGCTTCAGTGAACCAGTTTTTTACTGTTAACTTTCAGCAAGCGAATCTTGAACATAAAAGAAAAGCTGTACTTCAAGAAATATAATAAATGTCGTGTGAATGTCAGAGTAACTATTTGGAAACCTATCCAAATATACACATCAGCATAGAAAATTTTGTCTGTCCTTTGAGCTTTCAATTTTTATTACAGTCTCAGGAAAAGTTGAAGGAGCAGAGATGAAATCTATATGGGAAAGTCAATCCAGGCAGGGCTCTGTCTCTCACGGACCATGCCATGCACTGCCCTCCCCTGAAGTTCATATGTTGCAACCCTAACCTGAAGTACCCCAGAAAGTGACTGTGCCTTTAAGGAGACAATTAAGCTAAAAGGAGGTCTTCGGGCTGTTCCTTCATGCAGTCTGACAAGTGTTCTCATAAGACATGGTAGTCATGGTACCCACAGAGAGCCCAGGTATGCTCTGACAGGAAGAAGAGCCCTTGTGAAGTCACTGGGTGAAGGCAGGTTTCTGTAAGCCTCCAAAGGCCTTGAGAAAAAATCCTTGATTTCAAAATTCCAGCCTGTAGAACTGTAAGAAAATAAATTTCTGTTTTAAACCACACAGTCAGTAATATTCAGCTGTGGTGGCCCTAGCAATCTAATACACTACTCTCACTTCACTCAGAATTCCGGTTTGCTTCTGTCTCCTTAAAAATCCAATTCCAGTCTTCCAGGGGCTTCATGCAAAATTAATAGATATTTCCTTTGCTCACAGGCAAAGAGAAATCCAATAGGAGGTGAAGATAATAATAATGAACAGTCTTCTAAATTATAATTTTTATGCTTTATAATTTATTTTTTGAAAACTATAATCTCTAAATTTAAAGTAGCTCATGTGCTTTGAGCATGAGCATCCATAGGCAAAATCATAACCCAATATAATTGTATCCATTGGTGTTCATAAAATCATGGAAAAGTTTGTCAAAATATCACTTAAACACTAGCACTCATACATTCCTTATTCGGCCAAATGTTTTAAAATAATAGGAGCATGAGAAAGCTTAATTAATGAAATGACAACTGAAATTATTCTAAGAAGCAAATACTACACTATTACTACTTTAGCACTTTTAACATATTTATTTAATATTTTAGGATAATATTCATGTATTTTCACCATAACTAATAGCTAGAATTTTCATCAAATTCTAAGTCTTATACTGATCAAAGTTTAAGGTTTATTTAATACTTTTTTGGTTATACAAATTTCTTAACACAAACCACAAAGTGTTGTATCATCAGGCACAACCTACATAATAAAGCACAGATCGGTTAATTCATTCCAATCCTGACTAAAGTATATTTTCCTTTGTACCATAACTAACCACCATACATTAGAACTGTAATAAATTTATACTTATTAAAGATAACTGAATTGTAAAAGTGTTACACAATTAAACATAGAATACACATTGTATGTACATGGTTTTATAGTCTTATAAATAGAATACAGATATGAATTCATTAATTTTTTCAGTCATAACAGCAAGAATAAAATTTTCAACCTAAGCCCCTACAACACAGACAATATTATTTAAAATTATTTATTACCAAATAAAATTGCTTTATATATTCATGCTGCATTGAAAATTTATACATTTTTCCCTTTTTGATTTTTTATACATTTTTTGTGAATTAGTATATTGAAGTGCTCACATTAAAAATCTTTAGCTAGAATTTGAGAAGAGATAATAAACTGAAAGATATGGAAGGACTATCTAAAGAGCTGGACAATAAAACTAGAAACTATTTATAAATACATTTATTGTTAATCAACAAAGTACTTGAGCAATCAAGTCAATTAAGCAATTATGTTAATTCAGCAATTAAGCAGCCATGCTAGCTAACAAGAAGGGGATTAGAGGCAATGGGTGTGTGACACACAACTGCCACAGTGGGAATGGCCAGCCTTTCTCCACTCCCTGTGGCAGTGTTCAGCTCCAGCTGGTGCACTCTAGGCTTTGGTCACTGATACCCCAACTTAATGTGTCAAGGAGTCAGCATTGCTATTCTCCAGTGTCTTCACTCCTGAAAATGGTGTGAAAATACTCAGGCTACTGTATGGAGATGCAATAAGACTAATGTGTGCTTCTCAAATGTTTAATAGCATAAAGGATTTTTTATGCTCCTGTGACTCTAGGAGTTAGATATTCTTTATATTTTATTGGTTGAACTTCATCCTCATGGGTACATTACACTGATAGGCTGTATAGATTTCTTAAAAATCATTTGTTTGCAAATTAGATTTTATTTATTCATATCATAAAGATGATTTACATTTTAAACATTCAGAAAAGCCTCAATTTTGAGTGAACTACATTAATACTAGGATAATTACTTTTATGTTCATGATTAATCACAATGAACAATTGAAGGTGAGACATCCTTTATAAAATTTACAATTTTCATATGATCATTGTCTTCAAAGATATATATGCATATCTCAATGTGATGTAGTTATACATATGGGAAAATATTTAAAAGTACAAATACACAAACATATGAAAACATTTATCAGATTTGTCAAGGAAAAGAGAAATCATTCCAGATATTTTAACACAAATGTATTCGATGTTGGGAATTGTATTCTTGCAAAGAAATTGACAACACAGAAAGTGTGATGGACTTGGATTTGCCATCAGTCTTGCTGAATCAGAAGCACTAGAGTCTCGGTACATAAATATCAAAAGTCTCAGCTCCGTGTGTACAGAAACAGATCACAACTGTAAATTGCTAAACATCTCACTTCTCAGATCTGCTCCTACTCTATGGGCTACTCCTATAGGAGAACAATACTTGTATAGTTGTAACCTGACTCTCATGTTTGAAAATAAGCATACATTAAATCATAACTCTGCTGACAAGGAAATCTTGAAAATGGAGGTGACAGATATCTAGAGGCGTTTAGAAGTCTAGGGGTGGCGTGAAGTAAAAACATAGTATCTGTCAAATGTGAGATTTTACTTCATTTATTAAGTCAATTAACTTTATTGGAATAAATTTCCATTCCTATTACTTCCAAACAAGTAATGTATTCAAGTAATGCAAGAGGGTGATTCGTAGAAACAAAAACTCTTAATTATTTTGTAAAACCTTTAGAAATTGAAGCTAAAAATGAGTGTCCACTGGGGTGAACCCCAGGAAATACTTGATATTCCACATCCCTTGCCCATAATCATCCAAAATTTGTCTTTTTTAAAAATGACGTGAGTGGTTCACAGCTGAGGCCCACAGATGCTCAATCTGCTGCCTGGGGAACCTTGACTGCTGCCCCATATTCTACTGACACTGTGGTTCATGGCTGGGGCCTGGAAGACACAGATGTGCTCCATCACCTGCCTGAGGACTCTGTCCCAACATCCCATGTTCTGCTGACATTTTGTTACACAGCTGAGGCTCAGGTGCCCTCAATCAACAGCCTAGGGAACTTGGGCCAGCACCCTATTTTCTGATGGACATTGTGGTTCATGCCTGAGGCCCATGTGCTCTCAATCAACTGCCTGGGGACCCTTGTACCAAAGGCCAATGGTGCTCCCATCCCAGTTCTCACCTAAGCTGTGTGCTCTATCAATTGCCTGGATATCCCACACCCAGTGTGGCCCACCTCCTGTGGCCATCATGGGGCAAGCCTCACACCCAGGAAATCCAGGGACCCAATAGACTTTTGGTGATCTGAGCAATTCACCTCCAGCATTGAAAATATCAAGAAGAAGGAGCAAAATATCATCTCAGACCTCCAGCCCACCCAGAACAAGTACAGGAGACAGCAACATGGGAGAACTTGGAAGGCACACACCTGAAATCTCTGAAAAGATCACAGTGGAAATAAAGAAATAACTCCATCAGGCCATAGAAGAAATAAGATCAGAAATAACCTCTCAGGTAAAATATGAAATGACAACAATAATAAAAGAATTGCTCAGCACATCCAAAGGCATACATTAAAAAATAGATGAGCATAGCAAAATGATGGAAAAGTTAAATGAACAATATAGGAAAGAACTAGAATGCATAAAATAAATTCAAAGAGATGTCCAGAAAATCAAAACTTCCATCAAAAACTGGCAAAACCTTTTGAATGAAGCTGAAGATAGAATTTCAAATCTTGAAGATAACATTGCATCTAATGATAGTGAAAGGAAAGATCTCTTAAAAATAACAAGGAACAAGAAAATATCAACTCAACAGGTCTAAAACAGTGCAAAGAGAAACAATGTAAGACTAATAGGTGTCAACAAAACAGCAAGAGTCAACACAAATAACACAAAAAGAATATTTGCAGAAGTAATAGCATAAAATTTCCTAAATC
This sequence comes from Dinomys branickii, assembly GCA_004027595.1. Lineage (NCBI taxonomy): Eukaryota > Metazoa > Chordata > Mammalia > Rodentia > Dinomyidae > Dinomys > Dinomys branickii. Next base: position 37,900 of record PVLD010008076.1, on the reverse strand, counting down.
TAGAAAAAGAATCTGACATATGTTAAGTGAGGCATATATAACTCCAACTAGCCATAACCAAAATAAAACTATACCCAGATATAAAATAATAAAGATCCTAGAAATCCAACAAAAGGACAGAATATTAAAGGTCATTGAGAAAATAAATAGATCACCTAAAAGGCAAGCCCATCACAATCATGGCAAATTTCTCAACACAAACCATAAAGTCAAGAAGAGCGTGGAGTCAAATGTTCTAGGTCCTAAAGCAAAAGAACTTCTAGCGCAGATTTATGTATCCTGTAAAACTATCCTTCAAAGTTTGAGGAGAAATGCAATATTTCCATGACAAAGAAAAATTGAAGAACTTCGTGAGTGTGAAACCAACCCTACAAAGAGTTCTGAAAGATATTTTAGAAAGAGATAAAAATGACTACAGTTTCACAAACAACCAGTAGGGCAAGCAATTAAACAGACAGTAAAAGTAAGAAACCAACAGCTGGTAAATAACATGACAAAGATAAGCCAACACATAACAGTTATAATCATTAATGTTAAATGGCCTCAGTTCACAAATAAAAGAAGCAGACAGAGTGGATCAGGAAACAATATCCAACAATATGCTGTATACGAGAAACACATTTAACTCAAAAGGAAATTCACAGACTGAAAGTCAAAGGTTGGAAAACAATTCTCCATGTGGCAGGAACCCAGGAAGAAACAGTTGTAGTTATTCTGATTGCAGACAATGTATATTTCAAATTAAGAATGCTCAAAAGAGATAAAGAGGTCACTCTACACTTGCGAGGGGAAAAATCTCAAGGGGAAGAGATAACAGTTGTAAATAGGCATGCCCCACATATGGGAGCTCCCAACTAATAAGATAGACCTTGGTGGACACGAAAACCAAGTAACTAATAACACTTCTGTAATGGAGAACTGTAACATCCTGCTGACACAAAGAGATAGGTGAACAGGACAACAAATCAGCAAAGAAATCACAGAACTGAACAAAACTTGTGAATAAGTTAACTTAGTAGGCATTTATAGACTGTTTTACCCTCTAACATTAGAATACACATTCTTCTCAGCTTCAACCAGGACTTTCTCTAAAATAGACCACATACTAGTCCACAGAACATATGTAACTAAATGCAAAGGAACTGAAATTATCCCACATATATTATCTGATCATAATGTAATGTAATTGGAAATTAATGACAAAAGAAACCACAAAAATTCCATAAATACGTGGAAATTAAATAACCTCCTCTTGAACAACCAATGGGTCACGGATGAAATTAAAGAAGAAATTAAATGATATCCATAAGCAAATGAAAATGTAAAATACAACTTAACAGAGTCTGTGGAATGCACTGAAAGCAATCCTCAGAGGGAAGTTGACAGCAGTGAACTCATCCATCAGAAAAGTAGAACAGGAACAAATAAACAGTCCAATGCTGCCCCTCAACCTTTTAGAAAAAGAAGAAGCCAAGCCCAAAACCCAAAATAGGGAGGAAAGTATCAAGACCAAGAAAGAAATTAATGCAATTTAGGTGAAGAAAACACTACAAAGCATTAATGAATCAAAGAGGTAGTTATTAGACAAGATGGCAGAAATTCCCCAATGGTATATTTTTTGTTTTTATTTTTATTTGCTTTAATGTTTTGAGCAATTTTGCATTCATACATCTGGTAATCTGAGCAATTTTGTTGAAGATGACAAAGTGAGTATAACACCCACTGTTTATTCCTATCATTTGGTTCTGCAACCTGTATCATTTTTTATTGTTTTTGCTCTTTTTCCCTTTCACCTATGTTGTTGGTGTTTTGCTAGTGTTCTTTTTGAAATTATTTTCCTTAAGTAAAAAAATGAACAAAGAAAAAAAGGTAGGTTCTTTGAAGGAGTAAATAAAAGTTATAAGCCCCTAGCCAACCTTATCAAAAAAGAAAGAACAAAACTCAAATTCATGTAATAAGGAATGAAAAAGGTGAAACCACTACAGGTCTATAGAAATTCAGAAGATCGTCAATATATACTTTGAAAATCTTTACTCCCGTAGAATGGAAAACTCAGAAGAAATGGACAGTGTCCTAGATAATTGTGAATTACCAAAGTTGAATCAAGAAAATATAAAAGTCCTGAATAACCCAATATCAGTTAATGAAATTTAAAATGTGATTAAAACTTTACCAACAAAGAAAATCCCAGATCCTGAGGGACTCACAGCTGAATTCTACAAAAAAATTCAGAGAAGATTTAATGCCAAAACTCTAATTCTTCAGTGAAATTGAAAAGGATACAACTATCCCTAACTCATTTCTGGAGGCAAGTTTTATACTGATAGCAAGCCAGAGAAAGAGAACAAAAAAGAGAACTATAAACCAATCTCTCTAATGAACATAGATGCAGAGATACTGTAAAAAGTACTATCAAAAAGAATTCAGCAAATCATCAAGCACATTATACAACATGATCAAGTGGGATTCATTCCAGGGATGTAGGGATGTTTCAATATACACAAATCAAGTAGTGTAATACACCATATCAACAGAACCAAACACAAAAACCACATAATCACTGCAATAGAGGCAGAAAATCTTTTCACAAAGTCCAATAGTCATTTATGTTAAAAAAAAAAAAGAAAGAAAGTTGGAATAGATGGTCTTTACCTCAATCTGATCAAAGCCATCTATGACAAACCAACAGACAACATCATACTAAATAGACAAAAACTGAAAGCTTCACTTTAAGGTCAAGAACATGACAAGGATGTCCACTGTCACCACTCCTTTTCAACATAGTTCTGGACCAGAGAAATTAAACAAGAGAGAATACAAAAGGAATAAGGATAGGAAAGGAAAAAATTAAATTATTATTCACAGATGACATGATACTCTACATGGAAGACATGAAAAACTCACCTAAAGACGTCTAGAATTAACAAATTCAGTAACATAACTGGATAAAAAGATAACACTCAGAAATCAATAGAATTCCTATATACAAACAAAAAACACACTGAGAGAGAAATTAAGGAAACCATGCCTTTCACAATAGCATCAGAAAACTAAATTACTTTGGAATCAATCTAACAAAAGAACTAAAAGATCTACACAGTGAAAACTACAGTACTCTGAAAAAGAGATCAGAGAGGATTGCAGAAAATAGATATTCCTTGATCCTGGATAGGAAGAAAGAACATTGTGAATATGGCCATACTCCAAAAATTGTTCTGCAGATTCAATGCAATCCCAATTAAAATATCTTCAGTGTACCTCACAGATCTAGAGAAAACATTCCTAAAATTCATCTGGAACTAGAAGAGACCCAAAATAGCAAAAGCAATCCTGGCCAACAAAAACAAATCATGTGGCATTACAATCCCTTACTTGAAATTATACTACAAAGCTACTGTGATAAAATCAACATGTTATTGGCAAAAAAATAGACCTGAGGAACAATGGAACAACCTGGAAGATGCAACCAGAATCACAAATGCACTCAACCACTTTATCTTTGACAAAGTGGTGAAACAGGTCCACTGGAAGGATAGCTTATTTGATAAATGTTGCTGGAAAAACTGGCTTGCCACATGATGAAGGCTGAAACTAGACCCATGTCTATCACCATGCACCAAACTCAAGTCAAAATGTATCAAAGATCTGAACATTAAAATAGAAACACTAAATCTGCTGGAAGAGGAAGTAGGTAAAATCTTAAAGACATAGGGGTAGACAGAGAATTCATGAAGAAATAAACAATGTACATGGAAATACTTCAAAGTACCAACAACTGGGATCTCTTCTTGTTGAAAAGTGTTTGCACACCTAAAGAAATCACGTGCAAAGTAAAAAAATAATCCACAAATTGGGAAAACATTTTAGCCAATTTTCCCCTGGACAAAGGGCTTCTAACTAGAATATATAAAGAACTAAAAAATATCAGCCCTCCACATTCAAAGACCCAATCCAAAAATAGGCATCTGAAATTAATACACACTTTTCAGATAAATAAATACAAATGGCAAATAAATACTTGAAAAAATATTCAACATCATTAGTTGTTCAAGAAGTGTAAATTAAAACAACACTGAGATTCCATCTCACCCCAGAAAGAATGGTAATCATCAAGAAATCAACCAATAACAAATGCTGGTAAGGCTGTGGGGGAAAAGAAACCCTTCCCACTGTTGGTGGGAGTGTAGACTTGTGCAACCCCTGTGGAAATCAGTCTGGTTGTTCCTCAGTAAATTACGATTAGAGGTCCTATTCAACCCAACTCTTTCCCTTTTGTGTATTTTTCCAGAAGAACTAAAATCATCATACCACAGTAATATATGTGCAACCATGTTCATAGTAGTACAGTTTGTATTAGCTAAATCATGGAAGCAGTGCAAATGCCCATCAGTTGAGGAATGGATAAAAAAGATGTATTTTTATATAATGGAATATTACTCAGCTATAAAGATATAATCAAGGCTTTTACAGGTAAATGGATGTAACCAGACAACACACTCATAAATGAAATAAGTCAGAACCACACATATAAACACTGTATTATCTCACTAGTGTAAGAAGCTGAAAGAGTAAATAAAATCTAAAAGGATACAATCAATATTATGAAAGGGAGAGAAACTTGAAAATGAAAAGCAACTGCAATAAGGGAAAAGAAAACAGAAAGAAGGCAAAATACGTATATGTGTATACACAAGACAGCTAAAATAATTTTACTACAAAATTCTATTGTTTTATAGGAAGGGACAGTTCATTTTTAATTGTTTAATCAGTCTTACATGGCTATATTTGTTTAACTGAGTCACCAATTTGAAGACAAAATATGTAATACAGCAACCATTGTTAATTTCCTATCACCTTGTCTGAAATTCTATATTGCTTTTATTGTTTTTGTTATCTTTTTATGTCTCTGTTTATTAGTATGTTTTCATTCTTTTATCTTTAAAATAAAAAGTCCTCAAAAAAGCAAGATGTATGCACCTGTTGTCCCTTCATATAATGAACTATCTGAACTTATGCAATAGGGTAAGATCACACGGGGATTCGTGAAGCCAAAACACAGAGAGGGTCCAGTCATAAGCTCCCACTGACTCGCCACTCTTAAATGTTCTGCCTCCCATATTTTAACTTGAGGCACTGGGGCTAAGCTTCCAACAAGGACAGCCTGGGGTTACATTCAAGCCATGGTCAAATCTACCATAGGAATGTTAACTTAAGTCATCCCAATTCTTTCAGATGCATAGAACAACCAATAATTTGACAGCTGAAGAAAGTAGGTAAAAAGAGTTGTTTGAAACAAAATGAATAGCAATTGAAAAGAATAAACTTGAAATATCGTGTAATATTTAGTCAACTAAAAGACATTTAATATGGCTGTCATCTAGGACAGAAGGAGGGGAGAGGTCAGTGGAAATGGGGCAAGATTTTACAGTAAAGAAAAGAGACTCTAGTCTATAGATCATGGTGACACTTTTAAACATTATTTTAAATGCAATGGGAAGCTACAAAAAGAGAAGATTAGCAGGATTCCTCCTATTTTTACAAAGTACATCTTAGCTGTTGAGGTTAAAATAGAATAAAATGGAACAAAATTATGGAAGAGGAACAATTTAGGAGGCTGACACAGTAATTTAGATTCTATGTGGTAATGAATAGCAATAAGGTGGGAGCAGAGAGAAATGGAAAGAAGCAGGCAAATTCAGGGTCTAGTTAGCAGGCAAGGGTGAAAGAACTTGGAAGAGAACAAGAGAAAAATACAACCAATGCATCCACATGACATATTTATTCAATTACTGCAGTCCCAGTGGTTCTGGTGCTACAATAATAAAAAAAGTTCTTGCCGTAATAGATGATACACTTGGATCAGAAAAGTATTCTCAGTATTCAAGCTAATAGTCCTTGGATTCAACTTAATATTATCTGAGATGTAATTTTATAAAACAAAAGCCAAATCTGTCATAGACTGCTTTCATCAACCCTGGAAATTTCCAGTCCTCCCCCCACCCGAAGTAAATTTAAAGGGTATAATAAAGTGATGCATGCCTTGAAGAAAAATTTCCCAGATAGATATTTTACATGGAGATTGTAAATCAACTGAGAAATTCTACTGAGAGCAGTCTTACCCGAACTGAATAGGCTGCCTCAGAACTGGCACGTTTTCCTGGGGAAGAATCTTTGATGTCCTTGACCAGAACCACTGCTATTTCTTCTTCCTGTACTTTTTTCCAGATGGCAACTTTTATTCCTGTGCTTCTGCACAACCAGTATGATGTGTGAGATTTGTGTAAAATTTATCATTTCCACCAATTACTGGGAGCTCCATTTGGACCTAGATGAAAGCTACAGTAATTCTACTGGATATGAAACTGGTAAGACGGTGTTGTCATCCTTGGGAGACAGAATGAGTGAGATTTTAAATGTGTATTGTTTCAGTGTGATATAGGAAACTTTAAAAAAATATTGTGTATGGGAACAAAGCCTTGGGTATTTATAGAAGGGGTGGAGTATAGCTCACATTCTATACTTTTGCCAACACAGAGGCACTACTGCCGCTACCACATACTGTCACCTTTTTGAAATTATTCTGTGCCTGTTCTGTCTGTGCAGGAATGACGCTGACTCAAAGTGCCAGTCTTGACTCAGTGGGTTCAGCTTGTCCAGGAAGAGCACTTTCTTCTCAGGCCACACAGTCCATGCATAGTCATTAAAAAGAATCTAAGTATCAAAGAACATCCAAAGGGACATTCTTACATGTTGTTTGAAGTCCCAGCAATGGTATTACTAAATTCACCTTTAATACAAGTATTTTCAGGGAATGTTCTTGATTACTGTATTATTCAAATATAACAGGAAAGTGCCTGGTAGATAACAGAAAAATAACTATTTAATGGAATCTAATCAAATTCTATTTAATATTTAAAACTGTTCCAGATGTGTAACAATAAAATATGTGGAGACCCTGGCCAAAGGAATGTTTGAAGTAAATCCAAAAAGGAAGGGACCCTCGGGACATTTCAGGACTCCTGCAATTCATGGTTAGAGTTTTCAGCAAAATCTGCAGAAGAGTCAGCAGAATTAAAAGCAAGTTATTTTCCTAGATGACTGCCTTGGCCATTTTGTCCCCTCTCCCTGATAAGATTACTTAAACTGGGTCGACCTGTGTCACATAACAAATCATCCCATTCCAGCCCTGCCTACTGACCCAAACTCCTATACAGTATGTTGCAAATGCTTGTCTTCTGTGTCTTTGTTCTAGTGTCACTGAGCTACAAATAAATAACTGCAGAGGTCTTGGCTCACGGCTGTTTCTCAGAAGCTCTGTTCCGCTGAAGTAGCAGTCACATCTATTAGTAATCTCTTTTGTTTTAGTATTCTCTTTTCTGTGCAGCCACACTGTAACTAGTGGTGCCCCTCATGGGGCACGAACTCATTGCTTAGGCAAAGAAGCAATGGGACAGCTCTGCGAGGTATGAAACTATAAGGCAAAATCTGCAGCTGCAAATGGATGTGGTTGCCCTCCCTCCCAAAGCCTGAAAAGGAGCCGGGACATCCGCTCTTTATTTTGCTCTGAGCAAGGGAGGGGGAAAAAAAGCCACAGAATAGCCTGGAATGTCTCAGCAAGATGGCGGCCTAGGTGTGTTTAGCCCAGAGATTGTAACTGTCCATTTCGTTACTGAGCAGTGACTGTTCACACATTCACTCTTCAATTTCACTTTCACCCTAGCACATGTGTTATCACTGCGGAAGCCCCGAGAGCTCAGAGAGCTGTCTAATTACTAGTTTCATGTAGACGGTCCGCCTGTTCCTCATTTGCTCTTTTACCTGTCTTTCTCCTGTTTTGCCTATGAGATGAGTCAAACTTTATCTAAGGAGGAGAAAACAATGTTAGCAACATTTGCAACTTCTCTTAAAAACATCTGACTGTAAAACAAACTGTTATTTTTTTTGTTTTTTTGGGTTTTTTTGAAAAGAAACTGTTTAAATAGAATAAAATTTTTCAAAGCAAAGTGAAAAATAAAAAACTAAATTAAAAAAGACAAAAATAAGAAAATGAAAGAAAGAAAAACGGGGCTAAATGCAACAAATGTCAAACTAATAGAATATGCTAAGCTGAGACAGCTCTATCAGGAACACTACCCACACTGTTACAAAAGCCCAACTAAGCCGTGGCCCTCTGCATCCACCGTGATTACAAAACCTGCAGCTGTTTTCTCTGAGCTCATTTTATTTTTCTTGTTAGGCTCTTTTAAAATTTCTTTAAAAATCTGTTTATATAAGTGTTCAGACAGAACCTTATCTCAAGGATATTTGCAGGGTTATTGCACAGTGGCACACCACCTGCCTGGCAAGCACAAGGTCGCAAGTTTGATTCTCAGTACCAGGGCTATAAATAAATAAATAAAGTAAAATAAAATAAAATGTATCCCAATGATATCAAGAAAACTGGTTCAATAGATGCACTGCCCATTGTTATCTGTATGCAATAATTTAAAAAGACAGTAGAGCTTGGCATCACCACATGATGCAGATTTTGCCACCATAACGAATATTAGGGTTGTATGGTAGGGAAGGCTGCCAATCAGATTTCAAAGGCGACTTGGGACCCAGAAAAGAAGCCCCTAGAAGAAAATGTTTAAAGCTGAGGGAATAAAGCCAACGCTGCAGTGGAAACCCCAGGGACTCGGAGATGGCAGGCATGCAGGATGTCTGCTCAGGAAAGCTGCATGCAAGGAATATATGTAGCTAGCTTAAGAGAAAGTCTATGTGGCATGCAAGTGGCAAGCAACAATGCCGAGGATACAAAAAATCTTTGGAACTCACATTTTGCCACTATGTGACCTGGATGTCATATATGAAGATACAAAACTTAATGTTTGCCCTATGATTTTGGACTAAACCAACTTATTTCTATTTCTCTATTTCTTCCTTTTAGAATAGCACAGTTTACTATCTGCCATTGTAATGGGATTATGTAATTTAATTAGAATTTTATATTTGTTCACAGGTAGAAGCTCGCTTGGCATGTCACAGCACCTTGGACTTGGGTTTTCAAAAGGGGCTTGAACTTCTGAGACATTGGAGAAGAGGTTATTGCATTTCTGACTGTATGAGGCATCACTGTAATATGCTATGTGGAATTATAGACTTTTTGTACTTGGTAACGAGATATGTTTAGATGTGAAAGTGATAAGTGATAAATTCCTACCATTAACCCAGGTTTATCAATTTCATTGGATTCAGAAATGCCTGGTGGATTGTACAGTATGCTCCTGGGTGTGTATGAGGCGTCATGCAGGTGTGATGTGTAGTACCAGGTCCTCTCTGGCATTAATTCCCTACTCTGCTTCCAGGAAGCCATGAGCCAAACAGTTCTGTTTCTCAACACTCTTTTGCCAGGAAGCTCCCGCTTAGAGCCTGCCAAACGTACTGAAATTGTGAGCTAAGTCAAACTTTAAAAAATTTATGTTGTTGTTTTTGGGTATTGGGAAAGCTAACTAATACAATTGTGATGAAATATCCTGTTACATCTCAGTAAAGATGCCCAGTATATATAATCTGTGTGGTAGAAGAATGTTTCAAGTTAGAAAAACACATTTCAGAGTTTCTTCTTACAGATGTAAAGTAGTTGTAGATGTTCAAGTAGAAGAACTCATATAAGGGTAGTTTCTAGTGTAAAACCTAGAGAAGAGAACCAGACATAAATAACTTTTAAGTGTTAAGAACACACAGACAGGTAAATGTAAAAATGATAAAAGAAAAAAAAATATTTCATGAAGCAAGATTAATATGAAATGAATACAAGTTAAATAATGTACATTATTTTATTTTTGAAATTTTATTATGCTACTACAGTGAGATGCCAGGCACTTTTCTGTATGTTAAAAAAACAGGACTAAATGACAGTTAAAATAGTATCTCTACGCTTCTCGAGTTGAGACTTGACACTCTTCTGATTTCTATACACGGCCATCACAGGAAAGCATACGCAGGAGGCCCATGAATGAAACAGGAAGAGTTCTCCTTATTACGCAAAAAGTATCTGCTCCTGGGCCATCATGCTTTAAGTTTGACCAGGAAGGACATGCTTCAACCACGGTGGTCAGAGGTAAAAGAAGAGAATGAGGGGGCATCGCATTGGGCTGAAACATCATTAACACCCTTTAAGAAGACAGGTGCAGTTAACTCTGGAGGACTGCGTGAAGCAAGGTAAACTCGCAGAGGGAGGAGGTGTGACTCGGCTGGGCACACACGGCAGGCCTTTGATAAGGTAAGCAATATTTATCACGACATCCACTGATGTCAAATGTCATAGATAGAGGTGTCACCATGCTCCAAGTGCACACAAGTAAGAGCTGATCCATGACCCAGAAACAGCTGAAACACAAAACTTAGTCTCAAAGGTGATACGTTCTTTGATTGAGAGTCACTTAAAACCAATATTTGACACCACTTCATCCAATCTCATGTGAGAAAGAAACAGAACTCCCTGGGCAAGGGTGCCGCAGAGCACCTCAGGACATTTAGTAAGCTGCACATAGAGAATCATTGGTTAAGAGATCAAAATTAGAATAATAAGAATCACAGGCTGATGGGAGTTTAGATTCCTCCTATGCAATTATACTGCTTGACTTGAAAGTTCAAGGAAGACATTTTTGACCACTAAATATCTGACGTATGTGTACAAGTCCAGGTATCACTACTAACCCTGTATCCAGTCAGCCACTAGACAGTGACTTGCACAAACTAAGAAAAGTAATCCAGGGAATAAGAAACCCCAAGACACAGCCAAGGGCGAAGACCTTCTTCTCAAGTGCAACTTCCATTGAAAAGTAGCAATTTATAGCTTTTTCTGGCTTATCCAACTTGAGCTCTTGGGGGCTTTATTACACAAAATAAAAGTGGTCTGTATGCAAGCTGTGATAGTGAAGAAACTAACCTGATGAGCAATAGGCATATAACATGCAGTGTGGACACAGCAGACAAAGGTGGTTCCAATACCAGGTGGAACAGAGCCGAGTAGCACAGGGTCTCAGTGCACTGCACAGCAGGGCACATAGTGTCAAATTACAAATTGTTTACTTCTGGAATTTTCAATTTCATAGTTTTGGATCGTGGTTGACCATGGGTGACTGAAATAATAAAAAGTGAAGCACAAATGAGGGAACTGTGTTAGAAACAAGTCTCATTTCCATCATTTGATCTAGAGAAAAACGCAATTTATTTTTTAGGTCTCACTTTTGCTTCCACAACAACAAGTATATTACCTTCCCTAATAGGTCATTATGGGACCTTAAAAAGCTACTTGCTCACGCTAAGTTCCTCACATGTTTTCTTGGCATAAAACAGTATTACTTTAAAAAGCAAGTTTTATTCATTAATTGAAAATTTCACTTCAAATTGTTCATGTTATAATAAAGAACACTTTACCTAACATTCAGTTATTCCCACATTCTGATGGAAAGTATAACGCACCCTCACATGAACATATGTGGCCAGGAATATAGCTCAGTGCACAGCGCCTGCCTGGCAAGCCCAAGGTCCTGAGTTCTATTCGTGGTACAAAAAAATGATCAACATTTATATACAGTAATGAATCTCTAGAGAAGAAATTGAATTCTTAAATGCTGAGGTTATATTTTATTTTATTCGTTTGTTTTGTTTGAGAGAAGGTCTTGCTACATAGTTTAGACTGGCCTTGAACTCACTGCTACCTTCCTGCCTCAGGCTTCTGAGTGCTGGGACTACAGGCATGTGCCACTTCACCCAGCTTATATTTTAGATAAAATTGTCAATTTATAGTCAAATAAGTCAATTTGTGAAAACAATGGATGCTTTAATAAAATTTCACTTATTTATTAAAATATATTTAAAGGTTAAAATACACTTACATAAATTATCATGCTTAGTTGGTGCTAGTTTTTTTAATGAGCTCAAATAGGTCCTGATTAATGAACATGCGTTAACCTAACTTGTAAATAACACATAATGGCCAAATTTATATTATGTAATCAGCTTCATAAAACATTACAGTGCAGGAAAAGGAAACACTTCCTGTTTTGAAAGACAACATAATGATGCTTTTAAAATAAAATCTATGAAAATATCTGCTGAAATAGTTACAAGCACAACTTGAAGAGTTCCTCTGGAACCATTTATGAAAACAAGTGAAGGCTGAAGTTCTGTCATTGGACATACTGAGCCTAAGAACAAGAAGGTCTCAGTCAGATCATAGTGATGAGGTGAAATACAAGCAGAAACCGTGAATGCAGAAGTAGAGCTTCAAGCAATAGTGTTACATACGATCACGTCACAGTTGCACAGCGCAGCCAAGGCTTCCAGAATATGATGATATCTGCATATTTGTGACCAGCAGCAAAACTACTCACATTAAGTGTAAAATTCCACTTTTACAAAGTATCCAGTTCATTTATTTCAAATTTTTATCTTACGAGTAATTTATTTCAGTATATCCCACTTAAACATGACCATCAGTTAATATCACTTAGGAATAAACTAACCATATAAAGTCTAGTTTCCACAATATTCTCTCTTGGTCCTCTTCTCATTATTTTGGCAGTTTACTTGTTTGACAAATATTTTCTGTGTGTTTTAGTTCATGTTCAGCTAAGTCCAGATATTGGGGAGCCTTCTTCCATCAGTGAGGAAACACGTAACAAATCTAAAATCGCATAAAATAATACTGTGCCTTTTAAGATGTCTTTATCTTCATTTTTCCTTTAATGTTTTTATTTCCTATGGCTTAAGATATTTTTATCTTCCATTGAAATGGAATGCTGACATCTTTTTTAAACATCAGATAGCTAAATCATTCATTCAAAGGCAGTGTGTGTATCTGACCTCCTCTTTGAGCCAAAGCCATCAATTTCCAGCTGTTCTTTCTGAATATCTTTACCTGAAACCACTACAGGCTCATCAGATTGTACGTGCCTGAAGTAGAGTCCATCACCTCAGCCAATTCCCGGCCTCCTCTACTTGAAAACATGCCCAAGGGAAAGACTTTCTCCATGTCTTTATTTATTTACATTTAATTGCTTATAAAATCTTACTTTGTAACTTCAGAATTATTACAAAACTTAACTGTCAGGCCTGAGAAAAAAGAGCTATTAGGACATACGATCTTTAAAGAAGAATGTAGCTGTTTCTTAGAACATATGATCCATTATACCATAGTGTAATGAAGCCCCATAGGCAGCCCAGGGGAGCAACACAGTCTGACTGGGGAGGTTGAGGTAACATTCCAGGAAAAGAGGCCAGTGCAGCTGTGATTTAAGGGACACATGACGATGGTCTGGGGGTCAAAGTGGACTGGAAAATGGGTTGATAAATTAATGGGTTATGTGAGGGGACATGGCATATTCTAGAGCAGTGGTGATGAAATTATGGCATGCGTATTGTTTTTCTTTTAAGACAAAAGAGGTTAATGTATGAGCAATTTTTTTTCTAATCTAAAAACTCAGTATTCAGGTTTTGTTGCAGTCCTGGCATGTTGTGATATGCAAGTGAGTTTTCGGTGCAGTTCAAGCACTCATCTCTTAAGGGTTCTCCATGACTTTTCTAGTGTTTTCGAGAAGTTTGCTGTCACTAAACTCCATAGAGTGGGTATCAAGAAGTGACCAAAAATAAGCTCGATAGACAGACAGAAGCTAATTCATGTTTGAACATTAACCTGAAAGCAATGAGAATAATTTGGAAGTTTATAAAAGGATTTATTAACTTTGGGAAGCTACTCTGACCAATTGCAGAGAAAAAGAGTCACAAATGCAAAGACATAACTTAATCCACTAGGGACAAATTGGATCTCAGTGAGATTAGTTTGCTTACCCAGTGTGAAGTCTGCAGTTCTGTCTCTCTGACTCCACATCCGCTGGGTAGGCACAGGTATGGAGAAACAGGCATGACACCAACTGTGTGCTCCGTAATTCCTCTCTGGGCTCTTTTCCACCACTTGACACTTCATAAATCTTACTCCAGTCAAACTGAACTTGTGTTGAGGTCACAGAACACCAAAATCTCTTAAGTTTCTGGACTTTTGTTTCTATGTTATTTCACCTATATCTGCAGTGTCATGGTCACTGTGAAATCACTATGACTCACAGAAGACATCTGGCTCAGAGCTGAGAGGGACAATGTCAAGTGCAGAAGATAACTGATACTTTCCAGAACAGCAAGGCAGGCTCTCATGAGTGGTTCTGCAAATGGACTTAGAGATAAGGGAAAGAAGGTGTTAGGGCTTTTATAATGGTTACAGAGAACCAGGCCAAGACATCTGCATGACAACAGGTACTCCTAGGGTTTGAAGTCCTCAGATTCTCCCAAGGGAATGCTGTGCTGTCTTCATGGCTCTACTAGATACGGAGCACAGGGGAGGAAAGTGTGTGAGTTTAAAGCTGCTGCAGTCAATCAAAATATGGAGTCAGGCTCTTAAATGACATTTCTCTTATTATACAGTGATAGGAACTCAACTATTAATTATCCAACAAATATGCATGACTTCACTGAAAGGTAAATCCATTTTCTCCCGATTCCCTACCTCTGGCCAGCAAATGTTATATCTGCAGCTGCTCAACATGTGGCTTTATGCTAGAATACAAGTGTCATGATAACAGATTCTTGTTGTTTTGTCTGATGCTATGTCCCCAGGGTATAGAATAACCAGCATACCGGAAGTGCTCAGTAAAAATTTGTGGGTAAGCTAATCAAAAGGGATAGCTGTGTTGTAATAGCACGTATTTGAAAAGAATTCTTAAAAGCACGATATAGCTGCATTTTCAATGAAGAGTATAATTACAACAAACAGGTTAAGATACAACATGAAAAGTAGTTTGGCTTTATCTTACTCCTATACTTTGGCAATTTTTTCAATTCACTTCTCCTCCAATTTTTCCACATTAAGTTGCCCCTTAGTGTTTACTTAGAGTTATCTCACTTGCTGAAGCAGCAGAACATACTTCCAAGGAGAATGGTTTGGACACTGAGTAAATGCTCTTTGGTGATCTTGTTTTGTCTACAGCATTAGGTATGGATCATTGGTGTTATTAAAGGAGAAGTTGAAAATAAGTAAAATGATATATGAACTCAATGTCCCCAAGAAACTGCACCTGAAGTATCAAACAACATGTCAACTGGGTTTAAGAGTATGTATACTCAGGTCCAAAGTCAGGAAATGAATTGAAGCTGCATGGTTACTAAAAGGCTGATGAGGCCTATGAATTCCTCCAGAATAGATGACACCCATATTAACAAGATCTCACAGCTTCTGTTGTAGCTTTTGTAAAAGTTTATGGCCCAATTTGTGGGGTTCCAATTTCCTTTGCCTTAAATATTAGTGGATAAATATAGCAAAACTGGCTATTTCTTTCATTCAGATAGCTAACAAGTATATACTTCCCACATATAAAAATCCAGGCAAGGTACTTAATGCTAAGGTGCACACAGATATGGTTCTTGTTCATATGGATTTAGAAAACCTCAGTGGTTCCTGTCAGCTAGGGTCATATGCAGTTTACAATGCATTAGTGCCAGTATGAATTAGGGAAGACAATCCAATTGTTGAAAACTGTGGAAAATTGAGGATACACTAAATTGTTAATGTGCATTGCAACCTTGGATCTTCAAAAGTAAATGTAGGGTTTAGTGTATCCCAAACTTCTCCTTCAAAAATTGGTGCCTGTGTGCGCATGTATACATATGTAGATGAAGTAGCAGGACAGACAGCAAGCTCAGAAAGGCTTCATCACTGGTACCTTACACAACTTCCTGAATGTGATTCTATGCCTTCTTTTGCACAAGGAAATTTCAATACATAATTATTAAAGGGAAATTTAACTCACTGATTAGTGAAAAATTGTGAAATATCACATTATATTGTTTAGAGATGGCATTGTTAAAATTTCGGCTGAATAATTGCAAAATGCCTTATAAAACGATAAAGCAGAATATATTTCTCATTCTAGGTATTAGTAGCATTGAAACGTTCAGAATTAACACCCAGTGCTTGACACCTACAACATAAACAGTAACAAAAATATGAATTTGATATTTTGAGAAATCTAAGTAATCTAATTAGTGTATCAATGAAAAGCCATCTTATGTATGTACCCAAGTATAGATAACGTTCAATTCTAATGGATTAATATGAAAATATTAAAAGATATCTTACTTTGCTATTTGCTTACAGCAATGAGCAGCAAAGTGTAGCAAACACTTAAATGATGAGATTTCACTTTTAAATTAAAAAAGGATGAAGAATAGAGAATGGTGATAAAATAAAATTATTCACAATTTCACTTTCAGGATAAGGTCATTAGACAAAAAAGCATTTTGCTTTATACAGAAATCATGTTTTATTAAGAACCTGGAGCAGTGAGGACTAAATTCACACCCTTAAATCAACAACATTTTCATTATGTTCCCTAGATACAGAAAGTTTTGTTCAGTTTTTCTTAGTATGCAATTTAAAAGCAAATTGCAGTAGAAATTTTGTTGAACTGGATTGAAATCTCCCACAGTTATTTGCTATGGCCCAAAAAAAGTGATGGCAAAACTTGTAATGTCCATGTGCCAAAATAAATATTATAATACAGGACAAACAAAAGAAAATAAACATGAGACACCAAATTTAATGAAAGCAAACTGTTGATAAATTAAAAATTACATAACATTTCAATATCTTTAACACCAAATGCTTGACACAAAACCACTGTCATATACTTTAGATTATTTTCAAACCAGGATATCTTCTGAATCAATCTGAGTGAAAAAATTCACTCAGAGGAGAAAAGCAGATGGTAGACTTCAACATTTAATGTACTGGGAAATTTTTTATTTCATCAACAACTAAATCATTAAAAGCTAGTTTTCAAGCAACATAATCAAGGACCGAATGAATATAAACCTAAGAATGATACTATTTAAAGAAAGATTATTCTCACTTGGTTTGTATTTATAAAGGTAAAATAATCAGACCTTGAAGGACTATATTTACTATTAACATCTGGGTCTGAAATTAGATAATGATGATAAACAAAACAATAATAAAATGATGATGACAGTGATAATGAAATCATATGGTAAAAGGCTTTTCCCAGTATTTGCTTGAAATGAACAGTTAACCTGTAGCTGTCACTGTTGATAACAGTTTCACACTGAAGCAGTTTGCAAGCAAAATACTGCTATTTATAATAGTAAACATAACACTTAATGCATACAGGTTGCAGGCTTAACTCATCATGGTTCAAGTAAGTCCGAAACTTTGGCCCAAACATTCCCAGCACGTGATCATAAGACATGTACACAGTAGAAGATATTCGTTAATATGTACTTTAGAATCAGAATAATGACCTTCACAAGTACTTCATAGCAGTTTAGGACACTGGTATTCCTTCTGTAAGCTTCAAAGTTACAATATCTTAATTGGTTGATGTTATTCCATTAATGTTAGCATTTACGACTCTTAAAAATAACAAAAACTAATATACTGTAAACACTTGAAACAATTATTGGTAAATACATTTCCCCCTTATTTATTTTCCTTGTTTTTCTTTGTGCAGTTTCTTCATGTTATCTTATTACTGATTTTTTAAACGTAGTTCATACGGCTACTTCCCCAGTATCATCCACATTATTCTCTGAGATTTTTCAGAGAGCAAATTTTTCTCCTCTTACAAGTTACTTTTCTTATCACTATTATTTAATCTGTCAGTGTTTTAGAAAAGTTTAAACAAAAGTAGCCTTTTTAAAACACTTTTTTTTACGAAATTTGGGAAAAAACTTCGCACGTGGCTTGTTTCAGAATGAAAAGGTTCACAGTGTCACTAGGAGGAAGCCTTTGGGAGCCTTAGAGTGTGGCGATCCTTCCATCATCAAGGATTGAATCACAGTGTGCAGCAGTACAGATGCTGTCAGAAAATTCAGTCTTTGTGAAGAAAATAAAAGGAAAGTAAAAGCTAGCAGAGGTACATAATACATACTCTTACTACATGGAACTTGATACAGTAAATGCTACAAGATGAATCATAAAATTCAATTAACAAATAACTTATTTAGTATTCACCATGTATAAGACCCCACATAAGCCATATAGGTCCTTGGAATTCAAATTGATTATATATATAAACTTAATTTCTATAACTCTAGTAGAAATCTTAAAAGAATAAAAAGTAGTGTATATTTTTGCAATTTAACTCAAGCTGATTTTATTTCTGAGATGTTAATGACAAATATCGAGCAAAACAATTTAAACTCTAAATAAACTTGAACTACGATTTTATTACTACAGAATTTCTCACAGATTTTAATATGCAAAATTGCATTGTCTGTTTCTAAGAACAAATATGCTTTCTTTTCAAATTTTATTAGTCCATGAAAATTTTTATTTTTGAATAATAATCAGAAAAATCAAATATAATTTTTAAAACTGTTTTGAAGGAAAATATTTCCAAGAGAAATATCTTCTATTGTGAAAAACCCAGAGGCTAAAAAGACATGCAAACTTACATTTTGTCTAAGAAATCTATGAATAATAATAGTGATTTCTTTTTCTTTCTTTCTTTCTTTCTTTCTTTCTTTCTTTCTTTCTTCTTTCTTGTTCTTTTCCTATATATATGTAATTAATATAATATAAATATACATATATATACATACATTTGATGCAGCAAAGATTGTTTAGTTTTTTAAAAAGTGTTTTGTTTGTTTAAGACACATCCAGTCTTTTATTTTGTATCTATTCTATTTATTTCATTCATCTCTTTTACATTTCAACATAAATATTTAATAATGAAGAGTCTTATTTTTAACTGAATTTCAAGTCTGTAGCCTAGTTAAACTGAAGAAGAAAAAGTTCTTAGGCCTAAGGAACTTTTCTGAAGCCTCATGAGTTTTTTAATTTGGTTCAAGCAAATTAAAATTTTAAAATTTATTTTATTTATGTAATTATAGATTCACCAGCAACTGTAGGAAATAATATAGAGAGTTGTTTTCATACTTTGTCTACAATCTCCCCAAGTAGATAAATTTTCAAAACACAACAGTATGTGATGTATACTGGAATGGCTACATCAGATATTCCCAGTTTTATTATTTGTGTATGTTTGTGTACTTGTACACTCGGTCCCTCACAACTGTACAACCTACATAGAAGCTCTTTATCAAAGTAAAATAAATTCCAGCATCATTTCAACAGAAGATTCTATATAGTTCCATTACAATAAGAATCATTCATATTTCCCTTAATAATCTCACTGACATCTGCCTTTTTCATTAAAATTTCTACAGGTAACTACTTAATAAATACCAATTTATTCTGCATGTAGAAAATGGAGAGGTTCTTATATCCCAAATACAAAAAACATCCTTATGCTATGACTAGTAGGGCTTTGTTGGATATGAACTTTGCAAACATTTCCCATTATGTATTGATTGGTCAGAAGAACAAATGTAAAAACTAAACAAAAAGCATGGAGAACCCAGACAGAAAACCACACAATAATGCACAAAGGTTGCACAAATTCTCAAAAGCAATTCTGTGGAAGAAAACTTTTGATGCAAACAATGCCAGTACAGTCACAGACAAAACTAACTTATCTTAGTATTACTTACACAAACATTTACTAAAAATGAATATTTTAAATGTAAAAGACAAGGTAGAAATGCTTAGGAAACACAAGACATTCAATATACAGTATAAACAACTGAAATGCTCTTAGACAGAACATCAAAAACAAAATCAATAAAGGTAAAACTGATAGACTTCATCAAAGTTAAAAATTTTGCTCATGTGAAAGGATTTAAAGATAATTCCAGGTAATTATTAAATTATCACATTTTCATGAGTTTTTTCTTTATCTTAATAATTTAGCTGGCATTTTATTTTTTAGTGGAATGATTGTTTTGAATAAAGTTGCCATATATAAACTTGAAAATCCATTGTGTATATTTAAAAAATGAATACACCTTAAGTATGCAGGCACAAAGGTATTCATACTAAAGCTTTAAATAATAGTGAGAAAATGCTGAAATAGTAACAAATTTAATAGAGTTACTTATCCATGCTGGTGCTGAAGAAAATATTATTCTGACACTTACTAAAACACTAGGGAAGACTTTATTTAATATTCTTGCAGTTGGAATATTGCAGTAAAGAGAGAGAATTCAGGCTCAACTCCAAGCACAACAAGGAAATGTGAAGGTTTATAGCCAAGAGTGGAATGTGGCAGTGCTTTAGTGGATGGAAAGTTACTAAAAGGAGACATCAGGGAGAGTGGTAGTCATTTCAGGTCAAATTAAAAAACATTCTTGTCAATCAGATATCAGTGGTAAGAGATAAATACTTTTATCTAGACTCTGAGGGTGGTCAAAGATGACAGGTTTTACTAAATTACAGTAGTATCTCGGTTCACAAACAATTCGCTCTATGATTTCAGTCAGAAACAGAACTGGACAAGAACAGAATCGAATTTCTTCATAAGTTCAACATTGAACCTAACCACTGACTATGACCAGGATCTTCTCCAACTAGGTTTGTCACTAGAATTATGGAAAGAATAAAGTTTGTGATCCAATGTACCACTTTAACCTAGCAGAACTCTTATTAATATTTAGCTGTGAAATCCTGGCAGTTGCTGGGTTGAAGTCAATGGGCAAGGAGAGTTCAGAGAAACCTGACTGAAGTTTAATCAAATAAAGAATCTTCATTACCAGAGACCTATAGATGTTATGAACCTGTTGTTTTGAAATCACTCTATTAACCTGTGGCACTAAAAGTTAGGTAACTTCCTACTGTATTCTAGTTAGTCTTCTAGGCAATGAGAAATATAAAGTCTGAGCAACAACCGTGGATTTGAGCTAGTGAAAGAAGCAATAAGTAAAAGGCCACTAAATAATATATTTGAATAATGATTAGCTTCTAAAGAAAATGTAAGAAATGAAAAATGGAAGAATTTGGAAATTGTGATCTGAAACAGATTTCATTTCTACAAATTAAAATTTCAGTTGGGTCTTCATGGCTTAGAAGAAATTAGCAACAAGGACAGAGTAACAGTGTGCTAGGCTTAGGTAGTTGGCCAAGAATCCCAAAGCAAAACCAAATTTGGGTTTACACCCATATGTACCATTGCTTATTGCCAGTGTATTCTGCATGACCAATCAAACTCATGCCCTGAATATAGGTCAGACTTCACTACACAATACATAACAATGACCTCTAGCCTTGGTCTGGTTAAAATCGGTCTTCTTCACTGCAACCTAGGTGGCGCGTAGCCTTCACCTATGCTCTGCTCGTCAGACACAGTGCCTTCTCATCCCAACTACTTCCATATTGATCTTTATCTGACACCCATGACCTAAAGGAGAAGATGTTTATTTTAGTTCCTAGTTTGAGTCTATGGTCCCCTAGCTCCATGGAGAAAGCAAGATGGCAGAGGGGCAGAGGAAAAGATGTTCAACCCATAGCAGACAAGAAGCAGAGAGAGAACAAACAAGCAGGGGACAACACAATGCCTGTCCAGGTCCCATGCCTGGTGACCTGCCTGTGGCAGGCCCCACTTGCTAAAAGCATGTCAGCCAAGAACACATGAGTAGAGTAATCCACTGATCCTGGATATTGCACTCCCACTAGCCACTCACCTTCTAAACACATGAGCCTTTTGAGGGGTGCTCTAACCATAACCGACATCTCATTGTTACTCGAAAACAGTAAGTACCAGTCAGCATTTGTCTACTTAAGACCTTTTCTTTCTTCAGAAATGCTTGTAAATCTTTCACTTACTGTCAGTCTCTGCTCAAACATCACTGCGGCTAAGGAGTCTCTGGTACCCATCCTCTTTTAAATAACATCTTAACTCATCTTCAAGGGCTGACCTTGTGTATTTTTCTGTATCTAGCTTATAATTTCCCAGTATTTCATAGGTTTATTTTATTTCTCTCACATTACTATCTCCTACAATGTGAACAGGAATTTTTGGCATCATTTAAAATGATATTCTCAGCATCCAAGAAGGCTCATTAAAAATTCTTAACACTTGTGCACTGACTGAATTATCTCTATGTGTTATAGACTGCACAATTGTAATACTGGTCCTATATATGAGAAAGTCACGAGTCTCTGAATTGATATACTCATAACTTAGCTAAAGCTACCTGGCTAATAAGAGGCTAACCTGTCTATACCATTCCAAAATTTATTGTTATTTTAAAACAATAAAATTTATTAATTAGTATAGTTTAACTATTATAGTTTAAAATACAGAAAGATACCAGGACCCACAGTTAACCATTCAACTTCTCCAAACAGATAGTAGTCATGTGCAAAAAAATTAGAAATTATTAATTCGGCCTTTCTGTAAAATATTTTTAGAAGGATATAAATATATTTATATGCTTAGCTGCAGTATTCAGGCAACCTTTCTCCTGTTACCTAAAGTGTGCATTCCACATGTTAGTAAGTCAACCACAAGAAAACAGCCCCACATTTCCAGGAAGAAAAGGAGTATTAATAGCACCTAAGTTATAGCCTGTCTTACTATTTTTCTAAATGGGGTAAAGAAGTCAAATGTACCCCCACCTTGTTTAGCAATGTGAAAACTGATAAATGCGTTTTAATGAATAATGTTTCCTTCACATGAGCTCTTCAAAAAAAGAAGCAAACCAGGGATCTGGTTTTCTTTCCCAATCACTTCAGGCCATTACGTAGGTCTTGTTCGGGGCAGGGAAGAGGCTTTTGTTCCCTTTGGACATAATACAGTCAGTGCCCTAACAGTTATGTACATTCAAACTTTATTGTTTTAAGTTTTATCTTCAGCTGTACTGTAAATAGGGTACTGCACTGCAGCCTCCATGTGTGTTTACTATTTTTCAGTAATATTTAACAGTTGTTTAAAAGTATACAAAACATACAGTTACTAAAACAGCTAATTCTTCCTCTCACCCTCTGCAAAGAAGGGGCTTCAGTTCCTACATGGCTAGAACCATAATAAGAAATGTATCTGTAATTTGTACCACAAATATTACAGTGTTAGTAACATTTATCTTGCAGCCTTATTTTACAAAGTCCACTGTATTTTGATAAATTCCATATACTGCACTAATTTCTAGGCATCATTTTCATTATGTGAAATCTACCATGTGTCACATGATTTAATCTATTTAAGTGTCGAACTCTTAGCAAACCTCTTGTACATTTTACAGAAACTCAGAATTAGCAAGGAAAACAGTTCACCAGTGTTTAGTTTTATAATGAGGTATTCAGGTTGGAATAAAGTGGTAAAAAAGCAAATAAATAAATAAATAAACATAAAATAAAATGCAGAAAATATTATTTTTTAAAATCCTATGACTTGTAAAGAAAGAAACATTTGTTAGACAATTATTTCAGGAAATGTTAGACATTTGGGAGGAAATACATCGAGTGCTTCATAGATAACAACTGACTTGTAATATGATGCTACAGATATATTTTCTGTATTTCAAAGCCCATTCTTCTGAGAGTGTAGGGTAGAAATCAGAATCAAGAATTTATAAATATTGCAAATATCTCCATATCAAGTATAAATAAATACTGAATCACCATATATATATACATATATATATATACATTTTCCTTTATCATACATACATTGAAAAGAAAGGTTGATATTCATAGACTTATGCAGATGCACAAATGTGGAATTATGTGGTACAATTCAAACTAGTTACTGCTACACAAAGAGTACAGATTTCATTTCTCACCCCCCAGCCTATGCATTCCCATACTTACAGCTTAGAAAAGCTTTCAGGTGTTTTACATTTTCACATATTTTGAAAGTTGCATTCTTCTTGCTAATGGTAGAGGTTAAGGCTGAAAGCATTTAGAAATAAACCATTTTACTTGAAAGACAAATGGAGATGCAATGTAAAATAATTACTTTTAAAACGTTTGGATGAATACGTAAAATTAGAGAGAAAAGAGCAGGTAGAATGATTACTCGATAAATTGGAGTATTGTGTCTTGAAAGGAAGCAAATACTAAGCAACAAAGACAATTGTGATAGTACATAATTAAACCCTTTCATGAAAGAAAAATTCCTCGTCCTACTGGAGTTTGAGTCTGTCTTTAGCATAAAAGATAAGGTTGCAGTTAGAGCGATGTACAGCGCAAGGACCAAATTATGTTTATTAGTGGATAAAAGACTCACATGTGAGTATTTTTTACGTGTGGATTAAAAACGAAAATTACGTGAACAGGCTTTGATAGAACATAATTTTGCTATAAAGAAATATTTTCTTTTTGAGTGGTTTTAATTCAAAAACATGGAGAAGTGTCATATTCAGCAATTTTTCTAGTCACTGAAAATTAGAGTCTCTCTTAGTCTCCTCATCACTGAGATACAGTGTCTGACACCCACAAATTAAAGAAGAAGTTTGCATTGCCTGTGTATATACACCCCAGCCCACTGGCTCCAAAGCGGGCAACGGGGCAGAGGGTAAGCAGCTCCGCCCACCGGGGCAATGGGAAGCTGAGAGGGCTCTCAATAAAGGAGTGAGGAAGATCCCTGCAGGCCATGCGCCCAGTCACCCCCACCCCCACCAGGCTTCACCTCTCAACACTACTTTAGCTACAACATCTCAGCGGACTAATACGCATGACCTGGTCACAGCCCTGAAGCCCCTGCTTTGAACACAAGAGGCTCTGAACAGACATTTAGATTAAAAACGGTAACAAGATCGTAAAAAATTATGCAGATATTATGGAAAATAAAATACAAGTGAAATGGTTTCAGAAAACATTGTAACAGCACTTCCATAAATAAAATATAAACTAAAGGATCTGAAGTTTGTATGTGTGTGTGCCTGACAGAGTGTGTGTAAGCCAACAAACTAACATTATTACACAAAGATTTCAGTGGAGTTAATAATTGACGTAGTAAGATGCTTATTATACCAAATGTTAAAGTCAGCTTTTGTGTTGCATCTGCTTAAATTTTGGAAGAAAATGAACTCTTGGTGATAGAATAAAATTATTCATTTTAAAAACTGTTTAACTGACACAAAAAAGCATAATAATTGTACACATTAATGGGATACCATGGGATGTATTGTTGCATGTACACATCGTATAATTTTCAAATCAGCTAAAATATATACATTTCCTCAAACATTTATCATTTTAATTAAGTTTATTGGTACACTTTAGGGGTGTATACTGGTCACATTCCTTACAGGGAATTTCTGTGGGTACATGCTATAAACTGATTCCTTTTTTCCCACTCCCCAACCCTCCTTTCAACACCTCTTCCCCGTCCATATCTACAAAAACTTTGTTTCCATTTTCCTTTCTTTTCTCACCACTTTTTCTTTTCCTTCCCCCACCCCAATTTCCCTTCCTATTTGCACATATTCTTCCTATTTCACAATATCTATTATACATTTTGGTCCTCATTCATACTTTAAGCTTCTCACAACAGAGAAACAAGGTGGTATTTAAAGATGTGTGTCTGATTGGTTTTAATTAAGAGAATGGTCTCAAGGTGAATCAATTTATCTAGAAATATGTCAAGTTTATCCTTCTTTATGATAAAGTAGTATTTAATTGTATTAAAAACAAACACTTTTTTTTATCCATTTATCAATGTATGGGCATTTTGGCTGTTTCCAAGATTTAGCTATTACAAACTATGTCTCTATAAATGTGGGTGTACGCATATTGTTATGGTATGATGTTTTTAATTTTTTTAGGAATTTACCAAAAAGAAGAATAGCTGGTCAAATGGAACCTCCAGTCAGTGTTTTGAGGAATTTCCACATTGATTTAAACAGTGACTTTAGCAGTCTACACTCCTACCAACAGTGCAGAAGTGTTGCTTCTTCTCCAAAATCCTCTCAGCATTTGTTATTGGTTCACTTCTTGATAATATATATTCTTTCTTGAATGAGATGGAATCTCAAAATTGTTTTAACTTGCACTTCTCAAATGTGTAGTGATGTTGAACACATTTTCTTGTATTTATTTGCTGTTTCTATTTCTTCACCTAAGTAGCATCTATTCATTTCATATGCCCATTTTTGGACTGGATCTTTAAATTTGGGGACATCTGACATTTTTTAATTCTTTACATGCCAAAGAATAAATATAGTGTCATATCTTTCCTGATGTATTAAACTAACGTAACAATGGATCTAAAATGTAAATATTAAAACAGAAACTCTAAACCTGCTGAAAGATGGAATAAGTAGAACTTTTGAAGACATTGGTGCAGGCAAGACTTTATGAACAAAACCTTAATCTCACAGGAAATATCACAAAGAATCAACAATTGGCATCTCATCTTACTAAAGAGCTTTTGCACAGCAAGAGAAAAACAACAGAGTAAGGAGACAAGTCACAGAGTAGAAAAATGTTTTATAATTTATATATGGTAAAATTATTCAACATCTTTTTTACCTGCTTTCTGAAATGTTCAGCACAATATTATTATTTAGGGAAACCCCATGTGAAAGAGCATACTAGAACTCCTTATTCCTAACTGCAATTAGTAGCTTTTTAAATTTCAGTGAATCTTTATGTCACCTGATCTATCATCTAATGTACTAAAAAAAGAAACTTATTAGACTTAACTTTGACATATGTGTATCTGGATTTTTCACAGCAAATAAATAGTCCCGGGCAGATTCCTAGCATTCTGCTGGCCTTTAAGCTACATCTCCAATTGTCTGTGTGTACAGAATTAAAAACGTTTACTAACACTTGAAGAGAAAGATAATTACTGTGATAATCATTTAGTTTATATATGTTTAGTGCATGCACATAAACATGCACATTCTTTTGGAAATGTGTACACACACAGTGAAGAAATAACCAACTTCCCATGAGAAACATAATCATTATGCACATGTGCAAACATGTGTTAGTAGAAAATAAATATAGAAAAGCCAAAACAGAGATATGATAACAATATTTCCTTTGTTCAATAAATTCATCAGTAACACTATTCAGTTATTTAACTCAAGCTTGCAAACACAAGATAGGATGTAATAGTATTTAAGGAACTAGAAACAATATAGAAAAATAGCACAAATAAAGCTAATGTTGATGAATAAAGTGAGAGTTTGTTTCAAAAAAGAGGTAAACAGCACCACCTTTATGGTTCAGAAACATCTGAAATGAGTGAGACTAAAAAGAAAGTTCCTCAAAACTGACTGGAGAAGCTATGTTTGCACAAAACAAAGACATTGTGCAAGGACTTAAGAGAAGAACCTGAGAAAATTAGAAGTCTCCCCTTTAGTCTGTATCAAATTATAGCAAAGTATAAAGGTTAAGTGAAATAATCATATCACAATCTTGAAATACTTAATGTAACAAAAGTTTTACTTTGAGTTTTTTAAAATTTACTTCCTAGGGCTGCCAAAACAAAGTACCAAAACCTGGGTAGCTTGAAATAGCAGACATTTACTGTCTCCTAGCTCTGGAGAATAAACATTAGAAGTTTACACATTAGCAAGACCGTATTATTCTGAGGCCCAGGAGGAAGGACCCTTCTTTGCTCTTTCAAAGTCCTAGTGGTGGCCTTCTCCCTACGATGCTCCTTGGCTTGGAGCTGTAGAACCCTTATCCCTTCTGTCTTTACAGGCCGTTCTCCTAATATTTCACATCGTTCTTTGTGCCTATGTAACTCCACATACAGGTGTCCCCTTTATATGAGGATACTAGCAATACGGAATAGAGAAACACTCTCATTACCTCACTTTAACTTGATTAGATCTGTAAAGGTACTATTTCCAGATTAGGTCACCTCCTGCACTACTGAGGGATAGAATAGCAATATACCTTTTGGGCAAAGGGAAACATAACAGTCTTTTGCTATACATGACATAAGGAAAAAATATGCAGGGAACCAGGTGCATATTTCTGGGGAGTAAATGAAAAGAGAAAAAACTCTGTGCTCCCATAGGGCCTTCTCTACTCCGTATTCAGAACGCTTTGCATCATCTGGCATCATTTGCTTCCTTAAAGTCTCTCTATTTGTATTTAATAACACTTATCAAAAAACGTGAGAACTGACGGAACGCTGTCCTGGAGAGTCTAATCTCAAAAAAACATCATTAGGCAATGTTGCAAGCGTAGCTGTGCAGTTATGTAGCAAAGTCGCCTGGTGCACATAGGGATGAAATCTAAGACGTGTTTTCTAATCAAATTAACCTCTATCTTATTTACTACAAAGCACTCCAGATGCACATAGACAGGATTCTTTATCTACCCATCTCCAAATAAGGTAGTGGTGTTAAATATCATAAGAATCTCCAAGTTAAAGCGACCTCAGATAAATCAAAACATGTTAAAGTTCATCAAAAAGAGGCTGATTCATTATTTATTTTAAAATTACTATCAACTTTTCTAAGACCTTTAAAAGCAAAATTACAAGCCTATTAACTATTTTATGGCATTTCTAGATAACAAGGTCACTGTGTCCAATAATTATTTCTCGTTGTTTTATATAACAATGAAATCCCAATATTGCTCGATTTTTCAGATCTTTGTCTACATACACAAAGATATCAAATTGTGTTTAACAGCATAAAGAATTCCTCATGAAAGATTTTCAAATGGAATGTCTTTACTTCTCATAGAGACATAGTATAATGCTGCGATGTATCTAAAATGACAGCATAAACTTGCACAACAAAATACTTTTAAAGCCATTGGATGTGTTTTTGGTCTTGTGTGGTTTTGCTTTGTTTTAATAAACATTTTTTAGAATAGCTTTAGATTTATACATACATTACAGAATAAAGGCAGAGTCTGATTATGCTGTACCCAGTTCTCATCACGTTGTTTCGTGTCATCAGTTTACATGTGCTAATCCTTTCATGTTCTAAGACTTCTCCCAAAACACGACATTTCATTCAGCTCTCGTCTCCCTGTCGTCATGCTCACATAGGTAGCTCTAGACTGTAATGATTTCTGATTTTCTTTGTGTTATGGACCTTAATAATTTTGATGTACGTGTGGGTATTTTATAGAATATTCACCCCTCAATTATAATTTTATTTAGAATATTTTGAATGACTAGATTGAGTTTCGAAGATGACACAACACAGCTAATGCAGCATGCTCCTCATATCACGGAAAAAGTGCACACATTTTACATGATTGATTCCCATTGATGGTAATTTTACCCTGGTCTGTAGCAGAGTTTGTCAGGTTTCTCTATTATAAAATTCTTATTTTTTCATTCTCCTCAGAATTTTTTTGATTGGGAAGTGATGATGTGCTGCCCAGAATGAAAGAGTACAGAGTTTCTCACCTACATCATTCTTGTTTTCTTGAATAAGTAGAAACATTTCTTGGAGAAAAGTCTAGCTTGACTTCATACCCTCTACTTTTAATCATCCATGCACTTCTCCTTTGCTTTTGGAAAGATAGTTTCAGTGAACGTATGATGATTGATTGGGAATTGTTTCTCATCAATAGTTTAAAAATATTACTTCATGCACACTTTACTTCCATCTTTTATATGAAAATCCAGCTGTAATTCTTACTCTTGTTCAACTATGTGCAAATTATGTACCACTGTTTCCACTTTGGCTTCATTTAACACTTTTTTCTTTGATTTTCTGTAGTTTGTGTATATTATGCTTCCTTATGCTTTTTGGTATTTATCCTTTTTAATGTTCTCTGAGTTTCTCACCTCTGTGATTTGTTGTCTTAATTTTTTTTTTTTTTTTTTTGTACCAGGAATCAAACTCAGGACCTCTTGTTTGCCAGGCAGGCATATCCCCGGCCCTCTTGTCATTAATTTTGGAGAGCTGAATATTTGAATATTATCACTTCAGATATGTCTTCACATCAAAGAATATGAAAGCGTATGTTAATTGACCCAGAAGGGAGACTTTTAAAAATTGTGTATATAGTTGGAAGAGATTTCAAATATTTGATGTATATTTCCTCTGTTTTCCTTTCTTCTGGCTTGAGTATTCCTGGGTGTACTGCTCCTTAGTGGGCCCTAGCTGCTCCCCCGCGGTCACACTGTGAACAAATCAGAGAGATATTTTCAGGGGATGGGCTCCTGCGGAGGGAGGATGCCGTGCTACTTCCTGGTTAAGTATTGGACTTCTAATGATTCCGTATCATGGGGCTGGACTCTCTCTTCTTCTGTACTTGCGCTAGTGCTCTCCAGCACTACAGTTCGTCCTCTGTCCTCAGTTTCCTATTGTGCCGGTCTGATCCCTGCCGATGATGGTTCGATTTTGGTTTCCATTTTGGCGTTACACTGAGAGTGGAAGCCTAAAGGAGATGAGAGAAGACAACAATTTGGATCCCAAAGGTCGGGTAGAGCCTCACAACTGCACTTCACTGAAACCCTTTTATTATTGAAGAATAGTCTTCTTTTACGGAGAAGATTGGGGCATGGTTAAAAATGATTCGTTTGCCCCTCCACTTTATCTAGGCAGGATGGGGTCATTCTTGGATTCTCACCATGAGACCTTTGTGAGGTTCTTTGAAAGAAAGTCCAGAGAAAAACCCCCTCACACACAAACACACTCACACTCACACTCATAAACACTGCAGCCTTCACACTCCCATGCTAGTCTACACTCACCCTATAAACATGGTTGCCAGTCACCCTTGAAGCGCTTCTCCTTTTCATGGCTTCTGTCGCCTCTGGTTTGAGTAGGCATGTCATAGCTGTGACTTTCTAGACTCATCTGGATCTCCTGATTTCAGCATGGACATTTTTCTGTAATTTCCATCTGGGGATTGTTCCAAGTGTATTCATGGATTTTCAGGTGGACTGGGATTGTTTGGAAAAGATAGAATGGTGGTTTGCAAGTTCTTTGCAGATCAGAGGCGAACTCAAATGCCCCTTAAAGTTCCTATTAATTAGAAACTGATGCCTAGTGAAGTGACAGTATAAAAATTTGGGTATTGAAGGACTGCTTGTTAAAAAGTTATATATATATATATATATATATATATATATACACACACACACACACACACACATATAATCTATGTATCACGTGTATCATGCATACTCATATGTAGTTGTGCATCATATACATAATCATAGAAAATGCAATTTGTAGTGACTCAGTCTCTTGGTATATCCAGGAAGGAACAGTGATAGGAAAGAGAAAAGATAGACAAGAGACAGAAGCTGGGTGAGGCGGAGGTCAGCTGTGCACCCAATGGGTGGGAGGCCTGGAACAACAATAGTAGGGCTATTTATTTACATCTTTGCAAAGTTAGTACGGAGACACAAGGCTGCCCAGTGACCAATGTCTCAATTGTCCAGGCGGGACATTTTTCTCAAGGCTGAGGAAGCTTTACTGCTTTAGGCGCTCTGGCTCTGTCCTGCCCTCACACATAGGACCAATTTCCAGCTCCGGCCACTCCTAACAGTAATTAAATTATATAGTTCTTTAATATATAAACTTTTGTTAGAAGAGGGAGAATCAGCAGTTCTCTAAGATATTAATATTTTGGAAGAAGAACCTAGTTAACTTCTAATGCAGTTAATTTTTATCTTGCTTCTTTATTGAAAGCTATCAATTTTCACACTTCATTAGCATACTAGCATGTCATTTTGATCAAATTCAATGAACCCATCAGACTAGGAAGGAACATTGTTTATAGTATTCAACATACCTTTCTTAATAGCTACATGCTAATTATATAATTTTTCAAAATTATTGTAGTTGACTTAGTATATAAAATATGATGATTAGTTTTCATTTTAACCAATAATTTATCTAATGGAATGACTGTTCTTTGATATTTCTAAATGGAGTAGCCAGTGAAATCAAGAATGATATTTCACTTTCTGAAAATCAGAATATTTAGATATGGACTTCAGTGCAAGCTCATACCATTAGTGTTAAGAACATTCTGTATACTTACAACTGTAAAATGATATGTAAAAATAACTTATTAAACATAGTCACTACCATCAATAAAAGGAAAAGGTAATAGTGGTGTACTTAATAATAGAGTTCTGTAACACCAATAAGAATGACCAAGCCCGGGCTGGGGATATAGCTCAGTGGAATAAGCGCTTGCCTAGCAAGCGCAGGGTCCTGAGTTCGATCCCCAGTACCGCAAAAAAAAAAAAAAAAAAAAAAAAAAAAAAAAAAAAAAAAAAAAAAAAAAAAAAAAAGAATGACCAAGCCCAAATGATACACAGTAGTATGGGTGATGTTACAATTATAATGATAAGAAAGAAAAAAAACACAAAAAGTACACAATAAATAATATAACGTTGAGGTAAAAGGCCATTAATCTTCATACTATATAGTCACATTATTTGTACCATGTTCAAGAGATCATTTAGGTTTAGTACTCGGGAAATATTAGGTTTGAGAGCACAGTGGCCGGCAGGCATGCATACAGGAGTGCTGTGTTTCTCATGTGGGTTGTGTTGGCTTCACGGGTTTTCTCCCCGAGCCCTAATAAAGTGATACATGCCCATTTCCCCATGCACACTCTATTTTCACAGGTAGGTCCTGTGTTTAAAATGTTTTAAACTATTGCTTGATTAATTAAATGGGTGTGTTGAAGACCGCATCTGGTTTTTTCCTCTGTAGAAAACTGTCCAATTGCCTCTACTTTATTTCTGAAATATAAACAGTCTTATAAGGCATTCAATGACTCCCAGGTTTATCAAACATTTTACTTTTCTAGCCTACCTTCATCTGCACACACACCCTGGCCAAGGTCAGCACAGATGGTTTCTTCTTCTTCTTCAATATACCTGCTCACTGGAATAGCTGAGTTCTATGTGTGCTTCCAGCCCTCCTGCTACACCTGCCTGGATTTTCCCATTTGATCCTGTGTTTCCCTCTCACAAGTGCAAGTGGGTAATAAGCAGCTCAGGCCACCCATTTAGCACAAATCTCTCTTTCCATGTTTTAGATTTTATTGTAAGAACTGTTGCGGTTTTAATAAGTATTATAGTTACCAAGGATTCTAACTAGCTTCGCTTTCTACAGTGTAACCTCTACAAGGAATATAGTTGTGCTGGCAGTGTTTATTTGTAAGCAAGTGATAATGAATTAATTTATAATGACAGAATGAAAAAGAGGGGAGATGGAAGTGTAGACACTAGTAAAGTGTATTTAATGAAGTTTATGTTTAATTCAACCTTATAAAATGGGGCAATATTTAAAGTTTCAGGAAATTGTCGACTTTGTTTTATTTTGGAAACATTTCTTCACACAGCCAATACGTATTTCAACTAAGAAATATAGACCATTTTAACATTTTTGGTGTTTCTCAAGAGTGAATATTCTGTGTTATAAAATGTCTTTCACATTCGGTGTCTTCTCTTTGTTTCCTTGAGGAAGTCCTCCTGACACGGAGTACACTGCGCCGCTCTGCATTTATTCATTGCAGGAGCTTGGTTGCTCCTTTAGAAGTTTTTCCTAGGGCATTTTCCCAGACCACGTCTGACAGCCAGCCAATGACTGCTCCTTTTTTTCAAACCTTTCATGCTGTCCTCATCCAGTCCAAAATTTTCTGTGGTTGCAGTAGTTCACGTGGGCTAGTTTAAAGTTTTCATTGAGGAAAGAACCTGCTTGGAAACAAGAATAAGTCTATGCATTTAGAAGCTTTATGATTATTATTTCAAGACCCAAATATTCTATCACTAAAAACATCTAGATGCTCCAATATACCGTGTGTCCCATTGCAGAAAGACAACAACTTTTCTTTCAGTGATTTTCATCTTTACATTGCAGTAAAATCAAGTGTAAAGAAGGTTCATGCATTGAACTTGCGTTATCAGAGAAGAAGAACTTTACTTCCACAAGACTATGAATCATAAATGTGTTATTTATTAATAAATAAATAAATGTAATAGGATTTTGGCACTCAGGCATATTGCAGAGGAAGATTAATCTTAAGGTAATTAATGCAATCTTAACAATTTCTTTGTCCTCAGTTTAATTCTCTATTTCTACCGGAGATTTTCTTTTAACTGAAGATTCTAATACTATTAATCAAGACACAGAAAATAGGCTTAGAAATTTTCTCCCACCTACTTAATTAATTAGTTTTTCACTTCAAACCAAAACTGCTGGCTGCAAAGAACTGCATGTTTCTGGCCAAAACCAAGTCAGAGGCTTTTATTATTTGTTTCTTCAGAGAATGACAGAAATATATAACTTAATCTGGATTTCTGATAAGAACCAGTGACTAGAACTTTTAACTGTCTATCTCAAATATATTTGGACTCACTATAGTTGTTATTTGTCATCAAACCACATATTTTTCTGGTGTCAAAACATATTTTCATTCCATGGGGAATACATTTTTAGGCAAAATCTTTCTGTATCAAAATTAACATTATTTAAAATGCATAAGTAATATATTTGGAGAATTCCAAGTAATTATAAAACAGTGGGAAGTGTAAACTAGTTTATATAATTAGAATACAAAATATCAAATGCAGCACACTGTCTTAGTCTTGATAATTGTAGAGTAATATTACATAAATAAAGAAATGATTCTTCACATAATCTATGTCCAGAATCAACATATCTTCCAAAATGACTTTTATTTAAACTCTCTGAAGGCTTCAAACAAATACATATTTATGAAATATTTATCAAGAGCATAATTTATGCCAGACTTTTGTGAGGAGATAGAAAAGGAAAGCATTAGGGTTTGTGCAAGGATGTGTCCCACAGTCTCACGTGGTCGTGGGGGTGCTTTCCCAAGGTGGCTGTGGCTGGGGTGTGTGACGCTGTGATTGAGAGGGCCCCTCCTGGGTGTGGGTGATATCAGTAGATCTGTAGACTTCCGGAGGGAACACAAACGGACAGAGAGAGGCAGGTCTGATGCTCGGTGCTCGGTACTGCCTCGCTGCTTTGCTACCTTCTGCCTGCCGTGAGCTTATTCTCCTCTGTGACACTGCTCTGCTTTGAACACAGCCAGTCATGGCCTGAAACCACTACAAATTTTAGTGTGAAATAAACCTGCTCTCCTTTAACTTTGAACGTTGAGTATTTTGTCTCAGAAAGGTGAAAAGTAAGACCCAGAGTTCAGTAAGGCATGTTTGGTGTTTTATGACTCTTTTGAGGCATAATTCATGCTTACAGTGACAACAGCTAAAAAATATGTTCAAACTGAACTTTCTTATCCTAAAAGTGTCTCTGCTAGAAGAAAATGAACTATATCAAAAATGAAGACATTGGGAAAACAATTTACACCACTGTGGTATTATGAACCTCCTTTTCACTTCTTCTGTGCACACACATTCTTTTTTTTTTTTTTTTTTTATTAATTCAACCACGTATCTTTGTTGAACACTTTTACAAACAACAGCTGCATAGTAATGGCACGGAGGTGAATCAGAGCCATACTCAGATTCTGCCCTCATGGAATTTACATCTTAAAGAAGAAGCTAGATATGAATATAGAATCATGAATTCAGTTAATTTTACTGAAGAATTAAAGTGGTGGGGTGTTCAATAGGCAACAAAGTAGTTTGATAGATCACCCTTTTTACCTAAATAAAATGACTAAGAAGATGTGAGCAGTGTTTCTAATTACATTAATCACTATGTTTTGTATATAGACAATATTCTGTGAAAAGTTTTATCTCTTAAAAAGAGGATTTTTCTACCAGTAACTCTATATAAATAAATATAGAAATTTATGCCTTGACCAGATTTACCTTGTTCAGGAGAATTATCTTAATAAACCTTTCTCATCATTTGTTCTTAAGTATTTTTCTTTCTCATTTTCTTATTCAACTACAGGCTTAATGAGATTTAAAATGTATAAAAACTCTTGACCTAATTGCTTATTCTTTAATTTAATAATTATAGCCAGGCGTAGTGGTGCACATCTGTAAACCTACAAAAAGTAGGAGGCTGAGGCAGGAATATGACAGTGAGTTCAAGGCTAGCCTGGGCTACATAGAGATTTCAAGGTAATTCAGAGTGAAATAAAGACACTGTGTCAAAAAAGTAAATACTAGCTGTGGATAAAAGTAGATTATATATCTTCAGATGCTGATTTGCTTTTGTTTAGATTTAGATTGAAATATTGTCTATTCTTTTTATTGAGTCAAAAATATCTTAGGGTGTCATGTAACTAGAAAACAAGGAAAAAGAAAATTTCTGGCGTGAAGAATTTACACACAAATAAGATTTATATCTAAAACATATAGGCATTCATTGACAATCAATGCCATGATAATCTATACTCTTACAGTTGTGTTTTACTGTTTGATTCAAGACTGACTGCTGACAATATTGTAAAATCCATGGTACAAAATGCTGTGTTAGTAATAACAGGGTCCCTAACCTGACCGTGGGTTCAGGGATCACAGGGAAGCCTGCTAAGGATGACAGAACCAGAGATAAAGAGGAATCTGGGAGGGAAGAAAAGGTACTTGGGACAGAGTTTGAAGATTTTCAAGTTAAAGGGAAGGGGAGAAAAATCACAGGAGATCTTGAAATGGGTCATAGTGCTAATCTAATAATTTGGTATGTTCTACTTTACATTAAGCATATTGGTTTGGTCTTGAAACAATGGGAAAGAGAAAACTCTGAGGACTTGAAACTCCAAAAATCAAATGTTGGCAAACATGTAGAATACAAAAGCACTGTAAAACATTGTACTTATTTCTATATTTTGATACAAGTTTGATTTTCAAACTGCTAATTCTCATAATTTCAATTGTCTCTTAATTTTCTCAGTTTATCCTTTCACTGTCTTAATTCTCAAAATGATTTTATTGAAGAGACTATTACTACGAACTCCTTTCTATTTGGGAAAGTACTTCTGAGAGTTTATATTTCTGTCTCCTGGTTTCACCAAGTTGATTATATAAAAGAGAAAAGTGATTCCTTGTTCCACTTTTCATTTTTCTGTACAAGTGCCAACAATGCAGTATCACTGGGACCTATCCAAGGTCTTTATATTACAAAAATCCCAGTCAAAAGGTACAGGTTGCCCAAATGAAAGAAGAAACAAATCCCAACAATATGCAGTATACTAGAAATGTTTAGTTCTAAAGAAATTCATAGATTAAAAATAAAAATATAGAATAAAACATTCCATGCACTAGGGACCAGAAAAAAACTCAAGAATAACTATCCTCATTTCGGACAAAGTGAATTTCCAGCCATAATTGACCAGAAGCAATGGAGAAAGTCACCACCTTCTGGTTAAGACAATCCTTCAACAGAGACAGATAACAATTATAAACATATGTGCAGTAAATACCAGCGTGCTAAACTGCAGTAAACAAACACTAATAGATACCAAATTCCAGATAAACACCAATGCAGTTATACTGAGGCACATCCACTGTCTCAAATGGAAAGATCAACTGGACAAAATATCAAAAAATAAATATCAGCATTGAACTAAACCTTTGAATGAACAGACATAATAGATATCTACAGATTATTTGAGCCAAGAACAACAGACACATTCTTTTCAGTGGTACAGGGGCTTGTTCCAAAATGGACCACATACTAGTCCAAAAAGGATGCTTAAGTAAAACCAAAAGACCCTAAATTATCCCATGCATATTATCAGGTTTTAGTGGATGAAACTAGAAATAACTGAGTAAAGGAACCACAGAAATTCTACAAATACATCGCAATTAAGCAATATACTCTTGAATAATCAGTGGGTCTTTGAAAAAATTACAGGAGAAAAATTTGATGATTCTATGAATCAAAAGATAATGCCACTCAGCTTGCATATATGAACGTTATATGAACCCATGGTGACCGGGTGGGCAGCGGAGAGAGAACCTCCCGGAGGAATGCCACTCAGACATGGCAATATAGCAACATGTGAAGGACAGAGAGGAGGGAGGTGGATATCCTGAACTCGGGAGGGATCTGAGATAGGAAGTGAAACCCTCGGAAAGTCTAAGCAGAACCTCCTCTG